>BQNB010016036.1:0-10250 GCA_026074375.1 Tanacetum coccineum
TGGATGTGTTAGAGATTAGTAGACATGTCTATACATCAACGAACCTTCCATTTATTATTTACTTTTAGAAGTTTTTATTTGAATTGTATATAACATGATTTTAGCTTTTGTGTATAATGTTTTTGTTTTGAAATATACACGGTACATGTAAGATATTTATGTTTGCTATTACATGCACATGTGCAAACATTTGTGACCAAAACACATTATACGTTTGAGCAATTAAACACTAAAAACATATATAAAATTACATTGTCTGAAAAAAAACAGATATGCATCTTAACTTTTCAAAACTATACAGGCTTAAACAAAATTAATTTTAAAAAATCCCTAAAATTTAGTAACTAAAAAACATTTTTTTACTAAAAAGTTAAAAAAATGC
This sequence comes from Tanacetum coccineum, assembly GCA_026074375.1. Taxonomy (NCBI): domain Eukaryota; kingdom Viridiplantae; phylum Streptophyta; class Magnoliopsida; order Asterales; family Asteraceae; genus Tanacetum; species Tanacetum coccineum. The sequence continues at coordinate 383 of BQNB010016036.1, forward strand.
AAAATGTAATTTTACCTATATACCCTTTTGAATTAAATTGAAAAGATAAATATTAAAAAAAAATTGATTGGTTGATGGTGGTTCTCGCAGTTCTGTACATTTATTTGGTTCTGAAAAGAACTTCACCCTACTCTGATATAGCTTAAGTATAATTCGATAGGTTATTTTTCGATATGTGAAATGATAAGTGTTAGTTTAGCTTAATATAGAATGTGTATGTTCAGTATGTGATAAGTTGTATTTTTATCTGAGTGATCCTTGTTAGATTAAGTTTTGAAATGTGAAATGATAACTGTTAAGCTTGCTGAATTTTGATGTGATTTTATGCATGCTAGTGTATCACCATTGGTTCAATCGTTCATGGTGTAGTGTCAATATTACTGAATTTGGACGCATTTTTGTTCATGCTGTTGCAGATATTGCATCGTTTGTGGTTCGATCGATTTGTTGTGTGAATGTTACTTATTAGGTTAATTTATGAAAGAGTAAATTACATTTTTGGTCCTCGTGGCTTGCCGGGTCTTTCACTTTTGGTTCATTTTTCAAAAAAGTTAAGGATCCACTCCAAAGTCCGACGACCAGTAACACTTTCAGTCCATTTTTTGGACTGAAAGTGTAAGTTAACTTTCACTTTCAGTCCAAAAATGGACCAAACTTGTTACGGGTCGTCGGAGTGGATCCGTAACTTTTTTGAAAAATGGATCAAAAGTGAATGACCCGGCAAACCACGAGGACCAAAAATGTATTTCTCTTTATGAAATTATGACTGTTGCTGTAATTTAGCATAAGTTTAACACAACTTCGTGTCGTTATTGTGTGTTATGTGAAATGATCATGTTTGTGATATTGTAGGTTTATATGTCAGTGTCAGAATGTAGCATTTCTATCTCTGCTATTTAGATTGTTTTTATTCTAATCATACTTTTTAGGTTAACTTTTGACATGTGAAATGATTAGTGTTAAGTTTGCTGAATTATAACATGACTTTGAAATGTTAAGGTGTTTGTTGAAGGTGAATAGCGGTTAGATCGTTTACTTTTGAAAGGGATCTAGATGTTTAAACTGTAACAACTCCGTATGTTCATTTTGGAATGATGTATCTTCATTCGGTGAATAAAAATGCATTTTTGAAAATGATCAGGTTTTACATTGTTATATTGTATATCTGATGTAATATAGTAATGCTATGATTAAATGTTTAAATATTTACTTTTCATGTGGTTTTGTTTTTCGATTCATACAATGCAGTTTTGATTGTATTTTTGATTCACCTCCTATCCCTCTTTGTATTGATGTTGAGATCTGTATCTGTGAACCTTTCTAGAATTTTGGTCTGTAGTTGTTGATCTTGGCCAAACGCTAGAAGTTGCTAGAAAGGTGATGTAGCAAATTGAAACACCAAATCAATTTTCCACTGCTGAGTTTTTGGTCTTAATTTACTTGGCATGTATTTATTATGTCTGAACGCAATTTTGTGGTTTTACCAATCAGATAAACTTATTTTGATGTTGTAAATGCGCCTAGTAGTTCTGCTTGATTGTTTAAGCAAAATGCTACTGGATTTCATTGTCCTTTTAAGGCGATTAGCTTTGTAATTTCCAACTCTCCTGCTCTGATATGTCGATTTCTGGTCTTGTGTTTCACACATATTTCCTACGACGATGCTTTCATAACTGTAGTTTGAAACTGGTTACCGTAGTTCGAATGTTTTTTGCGTTAATGTAATACCATATTTGTAGATGGCTCGAACAACCTTCTTTTTATAGAAGTAAAAGTAAATGTTTGGTCTTCATTCAGTGAGGCTCTTTTTTTATGTCCCGCACTTCTTTTGCGCGGCTCTACTACTATTGGAAAGTTGTCGTATAGACAGATTCTAGTTTAATATGTGAACAGAGGATTATCTAATTTTGTCTTATTTGTTTAGAGGATGCACTGCCTGTGTCGACATGTTATTACTATAGATAAACGTTGATAATTTTTTTCCGGCAACTTTGAACTGTTCAGTATAAGAAAGAGTCGTGTCTTGGACTATTGATCTTTTGCTACAACTATTAGTTCTTTGATCTGATGGTCAGTAGTGCTCTAATGCCTTCTTTAACAATCCTAAATGTTATATCTGCAGGGTATTATTTTCAACACAATGACTGAACAAAACCAGCATTCTGCAATTGCTAGTTAAGTAGCCAACCAGATACCCCTTTCTCAGGATGTTCGATCTCGTTATGGTACCATCCAGAGACAAGCTGCAACTCAGAAGCAGTTCACTTATGGGAATTACACAAATGCAGGGTTTAGTTTTCCCGTGACTGAGAAACTGATGGCTGCAAATTACTCACCTGTTTTTGTTCAAGCTCAAGCGCCGTCTGAGAAAGGACTTGCTGGTTTTGCCGTTGATTTTCTTATGGGTGGTGTTTCTGCTGGTGTGTCTAAAACCGCTGCTCCAATTGAGCGTGTGAAGCTTTTGATCCAAAACCAAGACGAGATGATCAAGACTGGAAGTCTTTCTCAACCATATAAGGGTATTGGAGATTGTTTCTCTAGAACGATCAAGGATGAGGGGTTTGTGGCGTTGTGGAGAGGAAATACTGCGAATGTCATTCATTACTTCCCTACTCAGGTACACTATCTCTTCCTTTATCTTGTTGGATAATCATGTGTTTAAGTTTATTTGCTCATTAGTTTTTCGATAAAATTTGCAGGCTCTTAACTTTGCATTCAAGATTACTTCAAGAGTTTGCACAATTTTAAGAAAGATCGTGATGGTTACTGGAAGTGGTTTGCTGGCAACCTCGGGTCTGGTGGTGCTGCTGGTGCTTCATCTCTGCTCTTTGTGTACTCCTTGGATTATGCTAGAACTCGTTTGGCTAATGACGCTAAGGCTGCCAAGAAGGGAGGCGAGAGGCAATTCAATGGGTTAGTTGATGTTTACAAGAAAACTCTCAAATCTGATGGTATTACTGTCATTGGCTTATCAATCTACTCCTCCACCCCCACCTAAGAAAGTTGGCCCTCCAGATGGACTTCCTATTACATCTCCTAGAATCAAGCTTTGTGACGGAAGACATCTATCTTATAAAGAATACGGTGTACCAAAAGATTCAGCAAAATACAAAATTGTTTTTGTCCATGGTTTCGACTCTGTCAAGCATCATGCTGTTATTGCTGTCAAGTACAAGAGTTCTCTTGATGCGTTCACTCAGATCTTGAAGAAGGAAGGAGCCCGATCATTGTTCAAGGGTGCTGGTGCAAACAATCTCCGTGTTGTGGCTGGTGCTGGTGTTCTAGCTGGTTATGACAAGCTTCAGGTCCTTGTTTTGGGGGGAGAAGTATGGTTCAGGCGGGGCCTAATTTGCTGGTCTGTTGGTTTTTGTTTAATATGAGTCAAATTTTGAACGCCAAATTATGATAAACCGAGGATAACACTTTTGTTCATTGAAATAACCTTCAAACGTAGAGGGGACTATGTTTTTCCCCAAACTTTGGTTTCGTTTTTTAGAACAATACCTTCTGAAATTCAGGTTTATTGTATTCACTTCATTTTCAGTCTTGATTGGGCGATGGTTTCTGTTTTCTCAATTATCCTGAGTGAAAATTTGATTCTTAACATTCTACTGTCTAAGTTTGTAAATAATCCGATAGCTGATGCACACACATTAGATTCAAGCTTGAAAGCAACCTGAAGGTAAAATGTGTAATAAACAAGAAAGGTGTTTAGAGATGTGTTCACAGTATCAAGACAAAAAGTTCTAATTTGGTTTGAATGGATTAAATCGGTTTAGGTTTTTTGAAGTTTTGCTGGTTTAACATAAAGAACAGCCGTACGGTTGGGCTTAATGTGTGCAAATAATTAACCACGGCCACCAAATCGGATCTATGACGTTCTATAAATAAAAAATCATCATGGTCCGCAGCATTGTAACATAAATAAGATGGCAGACTACACACCCTTGAAAATCTAAGCCGAAATCATGAAAAGGCTTCCGGTGATATGATTGATTCAATTCAGATCCGTCTCTAAACAATGGAAATCTGTTATCGCTGTGTCATCCAGCACCACACTCAGTCCAACATCATCTTCTGTTAAGTTACTTGGAACCAGTGGTGGGTACGAGTATGGTGGCTAGATATTTTTCTATCGTGGATGATGATACCTTCCTACATCAGAAGGTCTTCATGACTACTCCCATGTCTGTTAATTGGGTTAACTATCCAAAACAAGTTGCTGTTGTTTCTGTGTCTCTGGAGGCTTGTTTTGTTTTTACGGTTCTATTAGAGACATAAAGAGTGTTGTTATTTGGAATCCATCCATTAAAAAAAACAGTTACTATCGTTGTGCCTAATGTGTTAGATGGTGTGCGGCCGTATCGCACTATTCTTGGCTTTGTTGTTTGTCCTCGAACTAGTGATCCTAAGCTTGTCAAGATCACATATATTAATTACCAGAAGGAATATCCTACTATTCCTGATCAAGTTGAGGTTTTTTCGTTGAGCTCAGGTTTATGGAAACGTCTAACAGGCAAGCTTCCTCGTAAATCAATTGCGTATATGAATCCTCAGGTAGCTATAAATGAGTTTATTTACTATGATAAGGGTCCTCAGATTGGAAAGATCATTACTGTTCATTTTTGATTTTACAAGTGAAGAATTTACAGAAGTATACCTCCCTCGGAGCTTATATTTCTAATGTGATGTGAGGAGGCTTGTAGTGTATATCTAAGCTAAAGGAGTCTCTTGTTGTGCTTGAAAAAAATCACGCCTCCAATGCAAATGTATGGATTATGCATAATGGTTCGTTCACACATATATTCACCATTAACACGCCAATAACATGGATAAGAGATGTAGCTGGATTCAGAAAGAATGGTGAACCCATAATTGTAAAGAAAAAAGGTTTGAAAGAGAAGGAACTAATTGTTTATGAACCCAACTCTAAACAAATCAACTATACTGGGATTGCTGGGCCATTTTGTTACTTCTTTGCGAGTCCCTACACACAAACACTGCTTTTGCTTGATCATAAAGATAGTGTGGATTCAGAGACGGAGCTAGGTATTGTGGATATTTGAAGAATAACTACTCACGCTTTGGTTATTAATTGTTCATTCTCTTTTTGTGATCATTATGCACATTCATCTTGTTAAAAGTGAAGCTGTTTAAGCCGAATAATACCATTGATTCTATATTTCGTTTTTTTTTTTGGTTTTAGGAACACGGAGTGGGCTCTTCCGTAGAGTAGGTCGAACGCTTAAAGGGGTTACAAGTTCCTCTTCGGCTACATCTTCATCTACAAGCTACTATGGTGCTTCAAAGAGATATTCACAAGAGGAAGTGAATGAGCTCGTCAAGAAGAAAAGTAAAATTATTGGTAAAAGAATTTCAGCCTCTTTTAACAAGAAACTTGTTAACTTGATGACACAATTGGCCGAGAAAGGTATAAGTTTGGATAAAACCCCGGTGATTGGCGAAGAGGATGAAGAATACGAAGAAAGCGATGATGAAGCAATGGAGGATGAAGAATACGAAGAAATGGAGGATGTAGATGATGGAATGGTGGAGGAGGAGGGAGACGATTGGTAAAACGATTTAGGTTATAAGTATCGTTGTGTTTTGGTATTTGGGATTTTTAATTTGAATTATGTTGAAACGATTTACGATTTGTTGACACTTTTTTATGTTAATATGAATTATGTTGTTTGATATTTAGGATTGTTTGTATGTTAGGATTCTTAGATAAAAGTTCATATCAAGTACCTTGTGTTATGTTCTTCTCATTTTTCCACTCAAAACACTCAGCTTAGATCATGTAATATCACATGGGTGTAGTTCCGTTTGGTTTTTGACAGATCCATAAGAACACACGTTTTCCTAATAATGAGTGTTATTCATGCATTACCCAACAAAACTGTGAGGTACTTAAATTCCTATCAATTTATGTATGGGTTTGTACTAAATTTTCTGTAGTTCAATTGTGGATCATGAGTTCATGAACACACCTTACAGAACTATAAAAGCACATCATATATGATGAAATCAAATAAAATCCTCACTCGCAATTAGTATACATCTAATCCAAATATGTTATTATTCAATGATTCCAACAAGTTCTCACTTAGGCGTGACACAAAAAAGACAACCTCTTATACACTTTTCGGCTAGAGAGAAGAAAGGGAGGAAAGTAGTTTTATACTTTTATCAATTGGTGTTTGTGTTCAGGATCCCACATCGCTCGAATCTGAAGGTGGTTTCCTGATTTGGTTAGTTGCACTTGTCAGCTCTAAAACTGATGCATCATGGTATTATGTTTGTCTCTTCATAAAAGAGTTAATTGCATAAATCGTCCTTATGGTTTGTCGGGTTTAACGATAATGATCATTAGAAACTTTTTTTAACGGATCATCTCCCTGTGGTTTTGACCCGTATCTAAAACTGATGCATCATGGTATTATGTTTGTCGCATATCAAATAATATCCTTCTTCTTTATAAACAATTATACCTAATATTTTCCCTTCTTCCTCATTGTTTCAATTTCACCAACACACACAAACAAACTCCAACAACCACCATCATTCTTCAACTAACCACTACAACCATCACCTTACAACAACCACCACTGCCACTCCAAACTACCTCCGCCGCCATCCGAATCATGTACCTCCGCCGGCAACCATCACCATCCCTTCATCACCTCCGGCCATTCACGTCGTCACCACCAACGGCCTCCAACCAGCACCACCACCACCAAACTCATCATCCTACACCCATACCACTATCGCCGAGCCACCATCGCCAAACCCGTCAGCCATCACTCATCAACACCTTTTTTTCCAGATCTTGTTTGAATCGGGGATATTAATCTCAGATCTTGTGTTTAATTAAAAGGGGTGTTTGGATTAAATTATGGTGAAAATTAGATGAGTTTTAATTTTTATATGTTAAATAAAGAGTTAAGTACATTTTTGGTCCTTGTGGATTGGTGCGTTTTTCATTTTTGGTCCAAAATTCAAAAAAAGTTTAGTTTTGGTTCAAAAGACATAGTTTCGTTCCACTTTTAGTACAAAAGACATAGTTTCGTTACACTTTTGGTCCAAAAGACATAGTTTCGTTCCACTTTTAGTCTAAAAATTTTAGTCCAAATTTACGGGATTGGACTAAAAGTGGACCGAAACTATGTTTTTAGACCAAAACCAAACCTTTTTTGAATTTTGGACCAAAAGTGAACTCGCAGCAAACCACAAGGACCAAAAATGTACTTAACTCTTAAAAATATTAAAACTAGTAGTTACATATCAAAAGAGTTAATTGCATAAATGGTCCTTGTGGTCGTCCGGATTTGACGAAAATGGTCCCTCAAACTTTTTTTCACGGAAATGGTCCCCATGGTTGTGAAACATGTTTCACAACCATGAGGACCATTTTCGTTACAAAAAAGTTTTAGGGACCATTTTCTCCGGATGACCACAGGGACCATTTATGCAATTAACTCCATATCAAAAAGATACTATTTAGTTGCCAATTGCCATAGAACGACATAGCAAAAAAGGAAAAGAAGATACCAATTACTAGGCGAATGGCATTTCCTTTTGTATTGATGCCCCTCTTCCATTTGGTTTATTCGAGCGATGTGGGATCCTGAACACAAACACCAATTGATAAAAGTATAAAACTACTTTCCTCCCTTTCTTCTCTCTAGCCGAAAAGTGTATAAGAGGTTGTCTTTTTTGTGTCACGCCTAAGTGAGAACTTGTTGGAATCATTGAATAATAACATATTTGGATTAGATGTATACTAATTGCGAGTGAGGATTTTATTTGATTTCATCATATATGATGTGCTTTTATAGTTCTGTAAGGTGTGTTCATGAACTCATGATCCACAATTGAACTACAGAAAATTTAGTACAAACCCATACATAAATTGATAGGAATTTAAGTACCTCACAGTTTTGTTGGGTAATGCATGAATAACACTCATTATTAGGAAAACGTGTGTTCTTATGGATCTGTCAAAAACCAAACGGAACTACACCCATGTGATATTACATGATCTAAGCTGAGTGTTTTGAGTGGAAAAATGAGAAGAACATAACACAAGGTACTTGATATGAACTTTTATCTAAGATTGTTTTAGAGCATGAAACCTGAAGTATAGAAGCAGTAATATGTTCATAGGCATTAGATGTTTGGGGAAGACATAATTCGTAAAGAACATATTAGAAGTCACATGGAAGGAGCTTCCACTTCTGAATCGTTTTACCAAAACACAACACCTGCTCATCATTGATCGTCCTCATCATCCATTCCTTCAGCCTCATACTCCATTCCATCATCTACATCGTCGATTGCTTCATCATCGCTTTCTTCGTATTCTTCATCCTCTTCGTCAATCACCGGGGTTTTATCCAAACTTATACCTTTCTCGGCCAATTTTGTCATCAAGTTAACAAGTTTCTTGTTAAAATAGGCTGAAATTCTTTTACCATACTCTTCTCGTTCTTTAGACGACTCATTCACTTCCTCTTGCGAATATCTCTTTGAAGCACCATAGTAGCTTGTAGATGAAGATGTAGCCGAAGAGGAAGTTGTAACCCCTTTAAACGTTCGACCTACTCTACGGAAGAGCCCACTCCGTGTTCCTAAAACCAAAAAAAAAAAACGAAATATAGAATCAATGGTATTATTCGGCTTAAACAGCTTCACTTTTAACAAGATGAATGTGCATAACGTTAGAAAAAGAGTGAGAATCATTATCAAGAAAAATTAATAACACAATGCGTGAGTTAGTTATTTACAAAGTATCCATTACCTTGCTGCCTATCCAGTCGCCGTCGCCATTCGTCGGCGCCGTAGCCATCTTCGAATCACCACTATCTTTCTATGATCAAGCAAAAAAAGCAGTGTTTGTATGTAGGGAGACTCGAAAGAGTAATTAAATTGCCCAGGCAAATCCCAGTATAGTTGATTTGTTTAGGTTGGGTTCAGAAACCAATTTAGTTCCTTCTCTTTCAAAAATCTTTTGTTTCTTTTACAAGTATGGGTCCACATTGTCTTTCTGAATCAAGCTACATCTCTTTATCCATGTTATTGGCATTTTATAATGGTGAATATATCGTATGAACGATTGTGGATCACCATTCTGCATAATTCATACATTTGCATTGGAGGCGTAATTTTTTTCAAGCACAACAAGAGAATCATTTAGCTTAGATATAAGCAGATGAGTTTTGCTACTTGCTAAGCTCTGATGGAGGTATACTTCTGTAAATTCTTCACTTGTAAAATCAAAAATGAACAGTAATGATCTTTCCAATCTGAGGACCCTTATCATGTAAATAAACTCATTTATAGCTACCTGAGGATTCATATACGCAATTGATTTACGAGGAAGCTTGCCTGTTAGACGTTTCCATAAACCTGAGCTCAACGAAAAAACCTCAACTTGATCAGGAATAGTAGGATATTCCTTCTGGTAATTAATATATGTGATCTTGACAAGCTTAGGATCACTAGTTCGAGGACAAACAACAAAGCCAAGAATAGTGCGATACGGCCGCACACCATCTAACACATTAGGCACAACGATAGTAACTGTTTTTTTTAATGGATGGATTCCAAATAACAACACTCTTTATGTCTCTAATAGAACCGTAAAAACAAAACAAGCCTCCAGAGACACAGAAACAACAGCAACTTGTTTTGGATAGTTAACCCAATTAACAGACATGGGAGTAGTCATGAAGACCTTCTGATGTAGGAAGGTATCATCATCCACGATAGAAAAATATCTAGCCACCATACTCGTACCCACCACTGGTTCCAAGTAACTTAACAGAAGATGATGTTGGACTGAGTGTGGTGCTGGATGACACAG
>BQNB010016036.1:12027-17027 GCA_026074375.1 Tanacetum coccineum
TTCATCCATTTTCCATCCATTCTCTCTCTAACATCATAACCCACATCTCACTCTTGTTCTTGGTTTGATCATAAGATTACATGTATCTACACCAAGGATTAAGAAAGATAGGTTCTTGAATCATCTCCAAGTTTTCGGGTTGTATTTCACCATTTTTTACCCATTTTCAAGCTCTAGTAAGTCTTCACCTTGTTCTATAAGCTCTTATCTTGTTTTAGATCCTTAATAAGCTCTATTAGATCATGTATAAGCTTTTTGTATAAGCCCTTGAAATCCCAAGTCTTCACGTTTAGTTTTCCTAAACCATAGGTGACTTAAAAACCTTAAAACCTTCTTTTGAAAACTTTATAAGCTCAAAGCCACAAGCTGGTTCAAAAAGATATTCCTATAAGCTCTTTTAATACTTTTATAATCATTAAAACTAATCCTAAAAGCTATAACCCATCGGGTTATTATTTCTAAACCAAACATGCCCATTTTGAATATTCAAGCTCATAAGCTCTTTTCATAAGCTACAAGCTCGTAAAACTTACTTATTTTAGCTTATAGTAATAAGCTATAAGCTACAAAACTAAGTTGGATTTAAAAAATACAAAGTATATGGTTTTTGGACTAGAAATGCAAAAAAATTCATGCAAAGAGGTATATATTGTAAAATTCTTAAAACTTATAACTAGAAGGGCTAAAAATGTAACTACTCTAAAGTTAAACTATAAGGCGGCTATTTTGCCAATTTCCAAAGTTAAAGGTTTAAAATGTTTAAATGTTTTAAATATAAAGTAAAGGGTTTAAATTGTTAAATATATATACCAAGGGTATATATTGTCATTTTCATATTCTCTAAGTGGTATAAAGAATTGTAGAATATTTTTATTATTAATTATAAAATTATATATTTAATGATTATAAAGACTCGTATTATTAAAGCCGACACATTGCGTTATCATTCGTCGATCGAAACACTATAAAAAAATTATGTTATATATCAACATAATTTATCCTGCTATAGCTTTTAAAGAACCTTAAAATGATAATGATGTCTTATCATTTAAAACTATTAGTATCCGATACTACCGAATTCTCATTGTGAGTGGATTTCATTTGGGTAGACGTTTTGACGAGTTGCTGGATTTACAATTTAAAGTGTCCTAGCTCCTCAAACGTTTACTACATGACATTTGGATTATGATAGCCCAAACATTGATACGATATTTTCACAAGTCAATAAACCAAATTAATATTTACGTTAAACTTTATGAAATAAAGTTTGAAATATAAACAATCGAACTAAGACTTAACATATTACCCCAGGTTGCGTGATGAGGCTGTTTACTCCCATTTGAATTAAATTATAAATCAATCAACTACCTTATCAAGGTGAGTTCATAGTCCCCACATTTCACGTACTTTTGACTTAACTCCGTGGGGAGTACGGGCTATAAACATAAATGCAGTATTTTCAGACTCGTATGATTTCCTGACTATATATATTACCTATAGTACCTCCCATTTTCCGTTTAAGGCCCCAACTATCATGAGCCATTAATACTTTGCTGAAGTAAGCGCGAATGCCGGGAATAGATCTTTCTGGGATTTGAAGACTTCCCGTCCGGGTAGATAACAACGCACTACCATATGGATGCATTTTATTTGAGGAACTCCGGGTATTTGGAAAAGCACCCGCTTGGGACAACAACTTATGAATAACATTTTCTTAAGGCTTCGGTGTCATGAGCTTAGTGCAATAATATAAAATTGTTTCACATGATAATTGTATTCGTTGCAGTTATTACATTTACATTGACTTGTATTCAACTATTACATTTTAAACACAATGAATTCCACTCAACCTTTGTGTTGACCCTTTTAGCATGTTTATCTCGGGTAATTGAGTGGCACAGAGTGGCATTGGACTTGAGGACGTCCAAACTTGTTATCATTCAACTTTTATGCTCTCAATGTATTTTGGGACCTCCTTTTTGTAAAACTCTGATATGATATTGAATGATAACTAAATTTTCCAAAATGTCCCTTTTGAGTTATTTTCTATGATTATGACTATTGAGTCATGAAGTAATACCCTAAATTAGCTTCCGCTGCTATATGTCAATTAAGGGGGTGTTACAGATTGGTATCAAGAGCCGCGGTTATAGAGAACAAGGTTAAAACCTAAACTATAACTACTTTTTCCATCCAAGAAAGTCCTCCGTGCCACTACATTTCCTGAATAGTATGTAAAGATAGCACACTCATAATTTTGTGGAATTTGGGTAAAAATTAGGAAACGGATAAGGCTAAATTCTCACAATATCTAACAAGAGTTATGTGTGCGGGGTCATGCAACTAATAATTTCACAAAAATATGCTATTTTTTTGTAATTTTGATATAAATTAGGGATATTAATTGTAAAAATAAGGACAAGTAAGTATTATAATTCTCCTCCCCCACTTGAGATATACAACGGTCTCGTTGTATAAATATAATATTAAAAACAGGAAATTAAAGAACTAGAACGAGGATTTTCTCGGTATAATCCTCCATGTTGTGTTTATGAGCTAGAATGTGTGTTGTAAATGTGTCTGAATCTTAGCATGACTACAACTCACATAGAATTCTAGATAAGCATTCCACATAATTGATTCAATTGTTATAGAAGGTCCTATATAAATTATAAGAAAACAAGTGCAGTTAGAAATAAAACCTACAAACAAAAACTAAATATGTACAGGAAATTGATACACCGTATCCATGTTTTAGGATACGCCGTATTGATACATGTAAGAAAAATCATAAGTACGGGTCAGAAGTCAAATACGCTATATTCATTTAATGAATACACCGTATAGACAAATAAGTCAATAATGTTTTAGAATGCAAAAAAGTAAAGACTAGATAACGCCTAGAAAGTCAATACGTCGTATCCATTGAGGTTGGATATGCCGTATCGACATTCTGGAAAGTCAGACTCAATAAAAACTGGAAAATACATTTCGAATTGTCTCTCGGCAAGCACTTTTATTTACAGAAACGTCTTTAAGTTAGACTTGTTTCCAACTTCATCCCATCTTTATAAAACAACTTGGGGTCGAACGGGATGCCAAATGACACATATAAATTTTTAATAATGTTTATTAGCATCCATTCGTTAAGATAATTTCCATGTCACGATATTAATACATAATTCTTTGATAAAAGTTTCAGCAGTAAAAAATTTACTAGTTGTATCATGACTTGTTTCCAAAAGTTTATTTGACCTTTGTGCATACGTACCAACATCGATACTGTTAGAAACACAAAAAGTGTCGGTCACTTCCAAGTTGTAACAAGTCTTAGCTCGTAGTTAATGTAATAATTAGATTAGTAATCTAGTCCGGCCCAAGGCCCATGGGAAGCCCATCATAGCCCATGGGCCGGCCAATCCATGTACTATATAAACCCTCTCCTAGCCTTGGAGAGGGGTTGGTTGTTCCATTTTTCACATTCCATCTTAATAAACTTCATCCATTTTCCATCCATTCTCTCTCTCTAACATCACAACCCACATCTCACTCTTGTTCTTGGTTTGATCATAAGATTACATATTTCTTCAATTGGTATCAAGAGCCATGGAGTGGTGTGTTTAGTTTTTGTGTTTGTTTTGTGATTTGTGTTCAAAATCTTTATAAAGAACAACTTTTTGATTCAAAATTTTCTTTTTGGCTTAACAACCTTAAAGTTTTCATTTTTATTGTTCCTATAGGGTTAGTAACACTAGTTGTAAAAGAATTTTTGTTAAAAATCATTCAAAAATATGTCTTTTTGAGTTTTGAAAATTTGAGTTTCGTAGTAGTTTGAACCAAACGAGCTAAACTCAAGCATAACCGAACGAGTGTTTTCATAGTCTGAACCGAACGAAGGTATTCTCAAGCATAACCGAATGAGTGGATTCATACGTAAACCAAACGAGTTTAGACTACCTGAACCGAACAAATGATTCTTACTTGAACCGAACGAGATAACTCAGTTTGAACCGAACAAGTAATTGTTAATTAGAACCGAACGAGCTTATCTATTGTTTATTTTCAAACTCAACAACTCAAATTATAAATTATACGGTTAGTTCTTTGACTTGTAAAATCCCGTGAAACAAACACTTGTTTTCCCGGTTTTGTCGAGAATTGTAAAATCCCGTGTAGTTTCACGAATTATTTCAAGACTCATTAAACACATAACAAACATAATTTCTTTCTACCACCGATCAATCAAAAACACTTGTATGATTCATGGAAAATTAGAATGGAACTTTATATGTTGAATAGACCTCATGGAATAATAATTCTTGCCTCTGTTGAAAAAGGACCACTCGTTTGGCCTTCAATCACTGAGGATGGAGTAACAAGGCTTAAGGAATATGTTGAACTGACTCTCGCTGAAGCCATTCAAGCTGATTGTGACATCAAAGCAATAAACATCATCCTCCAAGGCCTTCCAACTGAAATCTATGCTCTTGTGAGTCAACACCGTGTATCAAAAGATCTTTGGGAGAAGATTAAACTGCTAATGCAAGGAACGTCGTTAACGAAACAAGAACGAGAGTGCAAGCTGTATGATGAATTCGATAAGTTCACTTACAAGAAAGGAGAGTCGTTACACGAGTACTACTTGAGGTTCACTCTGCTACTCAATGATATGAACATCTACAAGATGCCACTGGAGCAATTTCAAGTTAATACCAAGTTTTTAAATACTCTACCTGATGAATGGAGCAAATTTGTTACAGATGTTAAATTGGTCAAAGACTTGCATACTACCAATGTTGATCAGCTTCATGCTTACCTGCAACAACACGAAAGACATGCAAATGAAGTTCGTTTGATGCATGAACGTAACTCCGATCCTCTTGCTTTAGTTGCATCTCACCAATTAACTCAGTCGGCTTATCAATCTCATCTACACACTTACCCAAACTCTCAACCTCAACATCATGTTTCACCATATCCGTCTTCATAGTTTGTAACAC
>BQNB010016036.1:24527-25778 GCA_026074375.1 Tanacetum coccineum
TTTTCCAACTAGAAAACAGTGTTTTAAATCAAAATGCTCCCAGTTTTTACTCATGTGTTTGAATTTAGTATGAATTGAGAGCTCAGTCTCAAGCAAAAGACATAGTCATTGTCAAGTTGAAAGAGCAAATTAAGTCCTTAAAAGGAAATGTAGATGATAGTAAAGTAAAAATAGACATGGATGAAATTGAGACTCTTAACATTGAATTGGAACATAGAGTGACAAAAACTTGTTCTGAGAATGAGTCATTTGAAAACAGACTTATAAGCAACTTTATGACACCGATTAAACCAAAACGCGTTCAATCAAAAGAACAATGAGATGCGTTAATCCAACAGTCAATAAAAAGTCTTGCGGAATGATATTTAAATGCAAAACTTCAGGAACAAGGTTTGGTCATAGCAGCCCTAAAAAATGAGTTAAGGAAACTTAAAGGAAAAGCTATAGATAAGGAGGCTATTGAGACTCACTCTGTTGATCCAAATTGTATTCCTAAGGAGAAATATGGTAAACCAATCACACCCAATTGCTGAATAAAAGGACCGCTCATTTCCTCCATATTAAACACACTCAGGGAAGAAGCTTATGGTCCCTTAGGGCTAAAGTCCGAACATGTAAAAGCTAATTTATACTCAAGATTCACCTTTTAGAGTCTGCCATTTAGGTATACCAAAGTCCATTCAGGATAGGCTTTCAAACATAAGTTAGAATCTTGCCCTAGCATCAACAAATTTGGTCCCTCAATAGTTGAGGTCACACGCGAGAAAAAAGGACAAGAAGTGAGGTTTTGCGAACACTCACAATCCACAGAAAACATAAAACCAGACTCCACTCAAACATAGTTTTTCTAACAAGCGTATGTATGCCATTTCTACAGGAGTAAGACTTCAACTAGTGCTAGCGGATCACACACCTTCCAGCAATACAGGAATGATAGAATCTGCAAAACACCAAGTAGTAATTACAAAGAATAAAGTAAAGCTCACCCTAGGAAAACGTTAAATCTAGTTTGAATAAAAAGAATGGTACTGTTAAAGTTAATGGATCTACGTCTGTGCAGAATTCCAAGAAACAGGATAATTCTGATTTTGTCTGTATTAACTGTGATGATTGCATGTCTTCTGATAATTTATGTGTTTCTAATTCTATGAATGATGTGAAATTTCGTGCTCAACCTAAGAAGAGTAAATCTAAGAAGAATAAATCTAAGAAAGATATTTGGAAACCAACAGGAAAAGTGTTCACTCAGAT
>BQNB010016036.1:26061-72238 GCA_026074375.1 Tanacetum coccineum
TATTGTAGTTTGTATTTTACTGCAAACATTTTCTCATCCAATAACTAATACAATTGTTTTTTTACTTTATAAGTTTATATATGTGCACTTATATAATAGTGGAAATGGTGCACTTTATTACTCTATAATACAATTCTCAAATGTCTGACTGACATTTGACCTGTGGCACTGTAGCAGCTACAGTGCTTGCTACAGTGCTACAGTACTGTGCCAAAATTTTAGCTCAAAAACCGGCCCAAAGTAAAAAAAAAAAAAATTACAAAACAGACCCTCAACTTTTAATTGTTTACGACTTTTTTACATAATTTTTAAAAAAATAAAATAAAAAAGACCTCTCAAGTTTCTTTTATTCGCCCCCCGCCGCAACGCGCGGGTTAAATTCCAACTCGTTAGTTGAGAAACACCAAATGAAGAATAAAGTTAGAGAAAAAAAAAGTCAAAAACAGTTTATCTCTAGCTTGATTATGATAAATGTCTAGTTTGATCTTGATTTTTGACCAAACATTGGTCATAATTCACTTCGAATCATAGTTTTGTTTAGACTAAATTACACCGTTAGCCCCCGAAGAGTACCTGATTCTCACGTTTAGTAAGGTTTTACTGTACATTTGGGGTTTTAATCCCGATAATCACAGAAACTCTCACCCTTTGTCCTTTTTTTTGTAATGAGCGTTAGACAAAAGGGCATTTTTGTCTTGTCTTGTTTTCTTCTCTAATGTACCACTTACACCGTTGGTCCCTTGTTACTAACAGCCTAACTACAAAGGAATTGTTGTATCGAACACCACCCCCCGCCACCGCCTCCCACCATCGCCACAACTTCTAAGGAATAACAATGCATCAAACCATCCATTTCACAACCCATCCAACTAATCAAAACATGTTCATGCCTGTGACTCAACCTGCACATTTTGCCACCCCTACAAAAGTCTAGCGAAATCGATTCAAAGGCGGACGGATGGAACAATAAAAATAAAGAGCGACAGAACGGAAATGAAGAAAGAAAAACAGAATCCCGGTTTCATTTAACCATAAGCAATCCATTTACTAACAATCCAACATTACTAATTTTAATTCCGGTTTGATGCAATCAAGCTTCATTTCCTTCTTCATCCTAGTATTAACTCCAGTATATTAGTTCAGACTCTTGACTAGTTTGTACGACTCTAAAATGCAATCGGGCTTCATTTCCTTCTCCATCCTAGTAAACCATTCACCAATACGCGTGTTTTCCACTAAATCTTCTCCCACCTCGAGATAGCTTATAGGTCTCAGAATACCAAACACAGCAAAATAACCAAATTCGGTTCCGTACCATCTGAGCACAATGTAGGAAATACCTATATTTACTGAACTCTCGTTAATCTCTGAATTCTTTGGTAATGAGCCATTTAAAACGGACTAACTTCTTATGAGAGACTATAAGTTGAGCATAGAAAGATATTAAGGTCTCACTATAAAAAAAAGAAGAAAAGAAACATGTATCGGGTTAGCATATATAACCTGTAAAGTTTGTGCAGGACGATAACTATATACACATCGACCATGCTTTAGAAGTGAAAGTGGTTTTAGTCATTTATCATCATCTTTCTCTAAGCCCTGTTTATGCTTTGATATGATTACAATTCTATGTTACATTTTAATAATGATACATTGGATAGCTAGCCTCTAATCTATGCCTATCCCAACCTAAAAATATGGCTAATCCACACATTGGTTGACATAATCATGTTGCCATGTATTCTAAATCATATTGCTAAACATAATTTACACACATTTATTAAGTACATTAATCAGCTCTTGTTAAACATACATGACATTTTCAGAATGAATTAGGGATGCAGTAAATCAGT
This sequence comes from Tanacetum coccineum, assembly GCA_026074375.1. Taxonomy (NCBI): domain Eukaryota; kingdom Viridiplantae; phylum Streptophyta; class Magnoliopsida; order Asterales; family Asteraceae; genus Tanacetum; species Tanacetum coccineum. The sequence continues at coordinate 27,915 of BQNB010016036.1, forward strand.
AGCACTTATTAAGTAAATCTGTATGTAAAGGAGGAAGGGGGTGGGCGGTGGGCTAACTAGATTATCAAGTAGGGGGGCAAGCACTCGACAGGCCCCGGCTTGCTCTGCCACTGAACGCCCCGACCAAGTCAAATGAGATATGTTAGCTTGGGTCACATTTATAAGTAGAGAACAAGCATATAGTAAGTCCCGCTAAACAAAAGAAAAAAAAAGCATATTTTGGTCAAAGAAGTACCAAACTGGCTATGACTAGTTACTAAAGAGTCAAATATACAATTCTTAATTAATACACCGTTCCATTATAGCCAATGTCACTTACTAATGATATCTAACAAAATTGCATGGATGCCACGTCCTACTTTTCTAATGCTTGTAATCTTTTGATTTAACGGTGCATCAAAAATCAGGAGTTAACACAGGTAGTCATTCCAGGTTCGATCATAACGCTCCTTCAGCCAAACAGAGAACTGGAATAAAATATTTCCAACTAAACAGAAGGACGACGAACATTTTAGTCAGAAAAAGAACCAAAAAGAGAGTTAATACTAACTTACGACCATTGTTTTATGTTGATTTCAGTTATTATGTCTATCTGACCATGGGAGATACAGACATTCGATGCTCCAAGGTGAGCTTCTCATAGAGACCAATTAGAGGAGGTCAATCTCCCAACATAAATAGCTAATTGAGGTAGCAAATAAGAAATCAAGAAAGATTCAAGACTAAACTTTGATCAATTTTCTGTTCTATTTTATTCTATACTTTAATGACAGCTTAAATAACCAAAGAACAAATGCATGTTTTCCTAATAATAATGAAACATGGGAAACAATGCATTAGTGGTGGACGAATACTAAGCTAACAATATGCATGCACATACACACTAACGTCTGTGTTGAATAACAAAATGAAAGGTGTCTTTGGTTCTTTACGCGTCAAATAATGGCAGTTGCCCCCTAAAAACTTGGTTAACATGTTATTGCGGCACCAGCACGTATCAGTTTCACTAAATCATAGCAGGAAACAGTTCATACAATACAGCCTCAACAGAATACCTAAGCGAGAGTAGTGACATGACAATATAAGATACGAAGATCATACCTGATATAAAACGCATCATCATACACTAGCAAAAGATGCAGTGAGCAGAAATATATTACATAAAGGAAATCTTATTTTGGATAACATCAACTGCACTTCAGGAAGCGCGCGAAAGGTTTTCAACACGAAGTTGTATAGAACAACCTTTCCATTTAATTCTATCACCATGAATGAATCCTCTTCTCTTTCTCCCAGAGCAATACACCAGACTCCACCTAAACTAATCCTCCGTTTATTAACAGAGTACTTGAGCGACCATTCAGAATCCCTATTCCCCATCTTATAAACATTCAGCTGATCATGAGAGCAAGTGTTGTCCATACCAAGAAGAAGCAAACTACCACGTGACTCAAACAACTTGCAACTCCTTTTCCTTTTCACGGTTACTGGGAGTTGTATTTTCGTGAGAATAACGGCCGTATTCACAAAGTCTAGCTTGTAATGCAATTTCCCATTATCACCATGATTTATCCAATGAATAGCATTGTTACAATAGATTGCAGATACCAAACCTTCAAATGGACCGCTGTGTTCATAAACATTACTCCAAATGCCAGTTTCTGAAGAGTAAATTTGTATCCGATAGGATTCAGGAGGATAGTAATCATTAATGAATGTAGCATGCATGACTTTGTAGTAGGGTGATTTGGTAGGATCAAAAGCCATTTTTATAAATAAATGATGTTCAGGTTCAGAATAATGGGGTTCTGGAAGCATCTTAAACAGATTAACGGTTGGATTGTATATGCAAAATTTATGATTGGGTCTAACATAGCATAAAAACAAACCATTGCACGACTGCATAACAATAGCATTACTCCTGATACATGCCCCAGTTTTGAAGGTGTTTTCCAACCGAGATCGAATTCTGATATCCAGCGGCACCAAACCATATACATTGGTGTCCAAACGATGCTCGATAAAGAGACCAGAAGGAGTATCGATGTTAGGGATTCGGCTACGACGCCTGATGAAAGTAGGGGATTTGATGAGAGATAACCAACGTTTGGACACAAGTTTAAACAGAACAATTGAGATAACAGGTAACCTAAGTAAGATTTCGTTTAAAAGGTCGTCATTAGAGACGACTGTACGTACGGACAAAGGGAGTACAGTGTATATCATTATCTCCGACTGTATCTAGAGAAGGTCCCAATCAATCTCTGCCAATCGTTTCCACAAAAAAGTGAAACCTGAGTTTGTGTTTTCCTGTAAAGAAAAAGAAGACCCTTTTAATCGCAAAGGTTAGGGATGAAATTACAAATACAAAGAAGTACAAGTTTAAAAAGAAACAACCCTGTGATACCTATCTTTCCATGTTGACACTTAAAATTTGAAAAAACAAAAAAGTTTCTTTGAAAATTTTGAATTTTTTTTCATAACAATAAGAGAAGTCAAATACATGTTTCATCGTCCTCCTTTCATGTTGACATGGTGAAAATCTTTTACATCTTTTGGACATCATATTTATATCATCTCCAGAAACACAAAGATTACTCGTTCTGAAAATTCTTAAGATACAGGCAAAAGAAGTTTTTTGTACTAGGATTAACATAATAAAGAATTTAGTATCAAACTATATATGTCAATTCCTAATTAAGACACAATCCTATCAAAATAATAATGGAAAAAATATTAACTTTTTCAATAAGCGTAACTTTTGCAAAATTATCAAATAACTATCTGACACGTGTCAACATGTGGGCGTCTAAAATGTAAAAGTTACCCTTGTTGCAAAAAAAAAAAATGAAAGCTGAATATCTTTTTTATCATTTTAACAGCATATCTCAATTAGGAAATCACCTGTAATTCGATACCCATTTTTGCAGAAAACGATAACAGTAAGAAGGTGTTTGTTTAAGCATACATGTGGCTTATTTTGAAACTTTTCGACTTATAAGCCTGAAACCAAATAAACCATAAACCCGCTATATAAGCTTAAGCAAACACCCCCTAACCATACAAACATTAACTAAAAACAAAACTATACAATTGGTTGAGAAACTCAAACCAATCATCACGGAGGTTCAAACAACAACTCGACTACATCAATGCACAACTAAACCTAGGACAATAAACAGTAACAGAAGGCCCTAAGTCCACAATGAGTTGAACAAATTATACCAAATAGAACAATTCAAACACCGCAAACTAGATGAATGCACAACAAGAATTGAACTAATCATATAACTATCAAGGTAGCATGAATCAAAACAAAAACACTATAATGAAAACAATTTACCCTTTGAATAGTGAATATTATCACGATTCGCAAACAAAATTCATCAATCGACTTTAATAAAGTAAAGTGCATTTAGGGAGTTCAAAACATAATCCTACTATTTCGTACTAATAATGATATATAAAAACAATGACCCATTGATATTAATGCACAAACATGAACATCCGTCATTAACCATTACCAAACAGCCTAATGTCACAATGAGTTGAAAATCATACAGGGTATCCATTACAGCAAGGTTCATTCAGCAAGACAACCAAATCAAAAGACAAACAAGAGTTGAAACATTATATGTTAATGACAATCAACTAAACAAAAAGCGAACCTCAAAATGGGAACAAAGAGCATTTAAAATAATACATGTACGACTCACAAACGCAAATCTCTCAATTTATAACAAATGAAAAGTGCATACACTAAGTTTAAAACTTTCAGTCAAAAAGAACAACGCGCAAGTTGCAGCTAAAAGATTAATCTGAAAAACGGTTTACCACACAAAATGATCTAAATCATAAAGTCCAAAATAATATTGTTTGCTTCGCCATATAAAGAAAAACTTAGGGGGTGTTTGTTTGCGTTTATATGTGGGCTAATGAGCTTATATGATTTCGGCTTATATTTCATAAGCCCCAATATTCCAGCTTATTTCGAGAGTTGTGGGATTATATAAGTTTATTACGATATGATACACTTGTATAAGCCCATAATAAGTCTCAATATTAGCCGGAAAATTGGGGCTTATGATATATAAGGCGAAATGAAATAAGCCCACATATAAGCCGAAACAAACACCCCCTAAACACAACCTATCTGTTAGTTTCGACTAATGATACAATCATACTAAATTTTAAACACATCAGCTAGAGCTCAAACAGTAACTACTTATTTTATAAAATGGAGATAGTTGATGATTGTGGGTATAAATCAAAACAGGAAAATAACATGATGAGAATTTATAAAAATATATACAGTAACAAGAAACTAATTAAAACAAGATGGTACCTTTTTACCGACCGCCCACAAATGTTTGTTTGTTTAAAAAAAGACACTAGAACCCTTATTTATCTTTCCATACTTGTTCAAGAAAAACGCTTTTAATTGTAAAAGTTTGTTTGTTTGTTTACCTTGTGGTGTTTGTGAACTAGGGTGGAAACTAGCCCAGCCGACGGTGAGTCTGTCAGAGCTCGAGTTTGGCTCGTTAATATGTAGAAAGCTCGAGCTCGACTCGTTTTGAGCCTTAAGATTTTAGCTCGATATCGGCTCGTGGTATGTAATATAAAGTTCGAGCTTGGCTCGTGGTAGCTCGGGCTCAAGCTCATTTAGGCTCTGCTCGTTCGAGCTTTTTACCAATCCAATCCCTATTTGTGTCATACTATTTGTTACTAAGTATCATATTGTAAATTTGTGTACGATTGTTTAAATTGTAAGGAGTGATATCTATCTGTATATACTAGCTTTAAGGCTTGCTCAATGGGGTGGGCTATTATTTTAAGATAATAGATAAAGTAAAAACTTGAAACGATCACGTTAAAAATATTAAACGAACAACAAGTTGATGTTTTTTTTTTTAAATCGTTAGAAAACTACATATAGTTTATTGCGGAAAAGGAGAATAACAAATCAAAACACAATTATTATCTATGAATCACTTCTTTATGGACAACATTGTTTGTGAATTACAAAAGAACACTTTTAAGTCATTCTTGCCTTATACCTTTGAAACAACTACATATAATTGTCCATATTAAAAAAATTGTTCGTTCCAGTATTGCTAAAATCAAGTGCCCTGCACATGTCAAGAAGACGAATAGATTAAAGGTTAAAGTTGAACACCATAAGTGCACTAAATTTACCCTTAATGAACAACACAAGCAGGGACGGAGCTAGTAAAGTGACTATTGGTAGTTAAGCCGCCCATAATCGACACACCTCATTAATAAGTTAATTAAATTATAAGCCGTTTTTCTACTAGTTTTTTACGCCCCCAGCCTATAAACATGTCTACAAAAATCATAAATGAATAACTTAAACAATAAAAGACAACACTATTTATTAATTTTTAAAGCGATATTTATCATTATGACTTTTTGCGTTAAGCATGACCAACCCTCTTTAACTGGACGTAAGTTATCCAAAAGGATGAAGTATTCTAGCATAAAAACTTGACATGAAACATACAATAATAAACCCATAGTGAAAAACCATGTAGCATGTTCAATCATTCATTCAACCAAGCATGTGACACTTCAATCATTCATCTCACACCCCGTCACATATTTTGTACTAACAATTATAAACATATGAGCACAAAATGGTCAACAACTATGATGTTTTGACACCAACATAGTAAATTATTATTTGGTTATGTAGCTTCTTATTGTAGTTTGTATTTTACTACAAATATTTTCTCATCGAAATAACTGACACAATTGTTTTTTTTTTTTTTACTTTATAAATGTGCACTTATATAATAGTGGAAATGGTGCACTTTAGTTGAGAAAAACCAAATGAAGAATAAAGTTAGAGAAAAAAAAAAGTCAAAAAACAGTTTATCTCTAATCTTTATGTTGCTTTTGTTAACATTGGTCATAATTAATTCACTTCAAACCATAGTTTGACTATGGTGAACGTGTATCTTAAAATTTACTACGTAGTATCTTACTTTTGATGTCTTAAAAGCCCAGATGGAATAGTGACTATAGTGGATAAAGGACACTATTATCATATTATTTTTTTTAACATAGTTTTATGATCAACTTAATGTAATAACGAGACCGAGTGTCATGTAGTCTTAAGCTATTGGATTTGTTTTTGTACGAGTATGACTTTAAGAAATTGATTTGGTTGGTAGATGAATTAATTAGGATTGTTCAAGTTAATATGCTATTAACATCTTAGGTACAATGTCCATTTGCTAGGAAGCTTAATTAGAATTCGTAGAATATGCATGGATATGGCTTTTGTACATGTATATTGATGAGGTATATCATGTTTCCAAGGTTAAGGAGATGTACAATTAGTTCGGCTCGAGTCTAGAGTCCATTTGGTTCAATATCGGAGTGCTCCGGGCTTTGACAATAAACGATTTGTCACATAAGATGGTTTTGTTACCTCGATACAGTTTCTTGCACCAGAAGTCTAGTTTCACCTTGTATGAAGCGTTATGTCAAACCTACGAAATGAGTACTAGGTGTGATTGAGCCAAACCGCTTTCAAGTTTGATACTTGACTTGGTCTAGAAACTCAAGCACAAAACTTGACCTGTGCTCGATCAAGTATTTACTTTCAAGTTTGGGCCCTAGCTCGGCTAACTTGACTCAGATATTTTTGAGCTTGATTCGTATCGTATCAAATATTTAGTATGACATGCATTTCAAATATTTCACGAATTGATCTCGAATAGCTCCCCACTTATCTCATCTAACTTATGATAACGCTATCATTTGACATTCAAGTATGGAACCCATATTTTTTAAGAAGCTATTTTTTTGAACAATCTGATCGTCTTATTCAGCTATAGAGCAGCTACGCAAATTTAAGAAATCAAAGTGAACCGACTCTTAACTGTGATTATTATCAGTAACTTCAGTCTTTACAATACCTACATACAGCCACAGACACGGTTACTGGTTCCACAAAAACACCCATAAGCCAACATCAAGTCTCAAACGAAAGCATGATTATAATCATGATAACGGAAGTTTTTGTAAATGAAATGGGACAACCATTTTGATCCCACAAAGCACAAAACCGCAGCAACGACCAGTGTGTTTCTCAAAGCTACAGACATCAACCCCGGTTTGGTTGCAGCCACAATAGCCACAGCAGCAACTGAAAACACCTGAAGAGACACTTCAAGTGCATTTAGAGCTTTGTATGCAGCACTACAGCTGCTGCAGTTCACCACGTGAGTCCAGTACCTAAAACAATACAAATCGATAAAAAAAAAAAAAACATTTAAAACCTCATTCTGGTTTTAATCTCAATGAAAATAACCTGTCCATGAGCTGTTCTCTAGGAGGCGTTGGCGGAAGAGACCCATCATATTTGTTTCCCCAATTTACTTTTCCACCTGCAAATTTATTTAGCCACTTTCTAAATGCAACCACATTTGCATCAGATTTGGTTGGCGTAAAACAAAGTTTTTGCCAATCAGAAGGATCCGCTTCCATCACTTTTTTTTCCTACAAATTTTAACAAATCGAATACATCAGCTAGAATCAGGAATTGAGGTCAGGTTGTATGGTTTTACCTCTACGTGAAGAAGATACGTATCTGAGTCAATAACCAAATTCTGGCCCATATGGTGCATCCATCTGGAAACAAATGGATCTATCCAAAGAGCAAAGTTTCTAGGGGTTGCAAATATTAGTCTGCTATTACCAGGACTCACTGGCACACAGATAAAAATCAAAAGTGCCTGTTTAGGCGGGTCTTCCGCTGAATTCTCCTGAATCAATTAAAGCAAAAATGTGAATTATAAAAAAAGATAAGAATTTTAGATTTACCGTATTAAACTACTGTAAGATATATGAATACCTTTGTCTTATCTGGACTTCCACCCATTGTCATACTACCATAAAACAAACAAGGAGGAACAAAGTTCCATGACCCATTTTGCTGGTTTGCGGTAAAACCACTTTTGTCTATTTTCTTAACGTTTATCTCAAGAGGTCTACCCCCTTCACGATCTTGCTTAACAGTGAAAGAAGAAAGCTTATGTTAGACAGATGATTAGCATTCATCAAGAATTATGTTAAAGGGTAATTTGGATATAAGTTTTGCCGTTTGTCCCGTTTCAGATTTTGGTTTTTGTACTTTTTTTTTAAACTAGTCTCTGAAAGATGGCTTTGAGTCCCAAATGGGCCATTTTGTAATCTGTAACATAAGCTTTTTTATATACTAGTAAAATTTAGCATTATATACATAAATTGAACATTTTTATATATAAAAGTTAACATTTATAAAAACCCTTTTTGTTACAAAGAGAACTAGGGATGAGCATCGGCACCGGAAAAACTACGGTACCGGAACCATACCGGTACTGACCCATACCGGTACCGGTTCTCTATACCCCTTACGGTATCGTGGCCAAGAAAAGAAACAGTACCAAAAAAATTGGTACGGGACTATGGCGGGAATTCCCGAATTTGGTAATAGAACTATGTTTGTTTAGTTATTGTTCGCCTTTTTTGACACATTGTTGTTTCAAATTTCTCGGAAATTGCCGTTTTGCCTACAAAAATGTTGCTGTCACAGAAGCAAGATGGGTCAAAACTGGGAAAAAAAATCAAGTTAACAGATTTTGATGAAATTTTGCTAGTTTTGGGATGTTTGTAAGTTACCAATATTATAGTATTATGTTTATTTAGTTATCAGTGGCATTTTTTAGCACGTTGTTGGTTAAAATTGCTCGAAAAATGTCCGTATTACCTGGGAAACTGTTCTTGTCATAGTGGGTTAATGGGTCAAAACTGGGATTTTTTTTGAAGTTAACTGAAAATTAAAGACCAAGAAGCGTATTAGAGCATGATTGTACTGATAACTGATTGTACTAGTGTAAGATTGAAGGCAGTGATATTGGAAAAGTGATGCTGTAGTATATTTGAATTTTAGCTTCTTTTGTTCTTTCTTGAAAAGTGGCTCACATGTTTATTTCCCATATTATTTGCAGCAATGATTGTAGGAATTTTACTATAGATACAGAAACCAAAGCATATTTTATAGGTGTTGTGGATTCGTAATCTTGTGTACCAAGTTATATACTATCAAAATTGCATAATGCTTGTTGATGGGAAAAAAGTAAATTTTGTTTGGATTTTTTACTAAAACATTTTATTTATGACATGTGAAAGGAAACTGTTGAGTTAATACTGGAATAGAATAATACTTGAGTCGAAATGTGGCTTGTGCGGTGTTTACTGACCCGGGGCTTATTAATTATGCACTGATGAATAGTCTTTGTCAGTTGACAAAACATCCAAGGAAGAAGATTCAGTCACTCGCGTCTGAACTAGTCGAGATTTGGAAAGGCATAATTCTTGAAGAAACAATAAAGAATAAGAAAAATGGCAACTTGGACATAATGGAATCTCCAAAATCCAACAAAACACCAGTTATGTCCCAAAATAAAGTTCATAGGGACAATTCCGTCAAGGCTGCAAGGAAGGAGGAAATAAAGGTTATTATCAGTTGCAGACTCGGAGTGCTGATGAACCTATGACAACGTTTGTGACGTGTGTCAACTATGATAATCACTGGAAGTTCTGTTACAGGATTATTGGACTGTTGGTTAGTTAATAACTTCTTTGAGTTAGAAGCTGCAGTTGTGAAAAGTTCTGTTATCCATAAAGCTTTATCACATCTGCGCTAGCTGAAAATATCAGGTTAATTTAGGTATCAAATGAGTTCTATTATTTCGTTTAAGTACTTTTCTTATTGCTGTAAGATGCAGAAGTTTGTTTATGTTTTTTATGCTGTTAGGTGTAGGAGATTATCCGCGCCTTTATGTGCGTGAGGCCATTATGGTTGTAACAGATAGTTTACTTTCTTTGAAAGATTTAGTTTTATCTTTAGGATCATTTGTTGCTTTCCTTTTAAATCTGTATGCTCTTCTTTATTGCTACCAATAAGTTTAGGTAGCAATTTTGCCTACTCAATTATCAATGGGTCGATTAGGTTAGTAACGGGTCAAATGTGTAAAATGAAAGAAAAAATTTGCCTCAAGGGATCGATTTGAATGGGATGAATGGGTTGAAACTCATCCAAAATGCATCTTCAATACACACAACCAACCTGATAGCTTTATAGTAATACTTCTATAATCTGTATTATCTTTAAAACAAAGTGTACATCAGACGGTTTTGGGTCAACCTGACCTGACCAAGTGACCCATACCAAATTTTCCATTTTGATTGTTATTTACGTCCATTTTTCCGTTTTCATTTTAAAACTTGCTGTTTTCAGTTTGTGTTTTTTGTGTTTTTTCTACATATGGAGTACTTTTGTTTTGTAGCTTTCTTAAAGGTGATTTCACAATCCTTTGTTTTGTAGAATCATTTGACCGTAAACCGGTACCGGTTCAAGATACAGTTCCAGGAACGTGACTTTGAATTTAAGTCGGGGAAAACTCCTGTACACCGAAAATGGTGCCGGTACGATACCAAAATGGTACCACGCTCATCCCTAAAGAGAACTAATGGATTAAAAAAAGGTACAATGACTAAAACGGGATAATTCAATAAGTGCCTTCCATATAACCCAAATGAAAACACAAGATTTATGTAACTGCATCAATACTTATCTAGGCTGTGGTGTCCTCATTATTCCGTAATGGGCATATGGAACATGAGCAGGGTCCATCAGATTTTCAATCAAGATTTCGTACCTAAAAGTATCACTCTGTTAAGCATTTTTTTTAATATGATTACATGAGGTAAACTGAAAATACATTAGTATAAAACATGCATACCCGTATGGTATATCTCTGTTAAACATTTGGTTGATAAATGAAGGATCATCAAGTTCTGGGATATACGGAGGCTTCTTCTTATCTAAAATATCTTTATACTTAGGATCCGCATTCGGCCAAAACCAAACAATCCCATTTTGTACGGTACTAGGATAAACCGCCACACACGCTTTCTTAAATGTATGAACCTACACATACATCCTCATTAAAATAAACACCCCTATTTTTAACACAAGTTGATGAGCATTAGAAGAAGTTGATGAAATAAGATAGTAGTAGTAAAAGATGATACCGGAGGAGCGTCAAGTGGCGCTTGAGGGATGAATTTACAATCACCAGAGGCAGCAAAACACCAACCATGATAGACACATTGCAACCTACCCCACTGATCAATCCTACCTTGAGAAAGAGGAGCTAATCTATGTGGACAAGTATCCTCAAAAACCTTCCATGCACTGTCATTCTTATCCCACCAAACCACAACATCAAGTCCCATCACCTTTTTCCCATGTGGAGCCCTTTTGTGAAGATCACACACTGGCATAATCGCATACCACGCAGAATACCAGTCAAACTTGTCATCTTCTTCTTTGGTCGAAAATGGGCTTGGGGTGATTGTAGTAAAGGTTTTGAATATGGGTTTTGTCAACTGTGTTAAATTATGATGGGGTCTTCTTAAGGTGTATGGAAAGTTGAAAATTGGTTTTGAAAATTTGGTTTTGATGAGTGAAGGATGGGAAACAGGGGATGCAGCTCTCAGAGATTTCATCATGGATGATTGGTTTTTGTTTTTATTTTTGTGTGAAAAGATATATAAATCATAACAAACACCAACAACCAAAACCTAACTCCATATTCTCTATAAATAAATAATTATCCAATAAATAATAATTATAATAAGAACGATATCGACTGATCAAGTTAAACAGCCCCAACAAACTCGTCGTTTTCACCCTTCCATCCTTCTAGTAGCCCGTAGGAAATTTGCAAATGCCGTAACCTGTAGAATAAAAATGATTTGTCGTGTTAGCTAAACCATAAAAAAAACACTAATATAAGTGTTAAAAGTATGTCATTAGTCATAATAAAATACACTAAACCATAAAAAAATCAGTAACATATGTTAAAACTATGTCATTAGTCATAAACGCATAATAAAATACACTTGTACATAAACCTGAGTTTATTTGAAAAACAGGTAACTTCTACATTGACTTTAGTGTTAACAGTTTATGGCTTATTTGGTTGTCAGCTTACGTTTCATAAGTTAACCTTTTTTGGCTTATTCTAAAGCTTTTCGGCTTATATAAGTTAGTATGTTATTTTAAAGATGAAAAGTTTCAAAATAAGTCACAAAATGCAAGCTTATGAAACATAAGCCCAAAACCAAATAAGCTACAAGCCGGCATATAAGGCGAAACAAACACCCACTTAAGTATATTGTTTAAAAAAATATGTAATCTAAACATGTTTCAAGTTTTGAAAAACATTAAAAACATAAACATAGGAGAGATTATAGAATACGTACGAGGCTGAGTAACAAAATAATTAAGCAGCTCCACCGAAATCGCACGAACCACTCACACGTGCTGATTTCTGGTAATAACAAACATTGTAACTCACCAGCATATAATACTAAAACAGTGAAGGTGTTCATCGGTTCAAAGCAATTATTCAGACATCAAAATCATATTCAGCTAATTCCTACTTATTTCACTGCTTGGTTTCCAAAGTTACATGCTTGTATATATCTGATAACTTTATACCTAAGTAATCAAATAATTATCAGCAACTAAACCAACATCAAATACCCGAATTTCAATCTCGTTTGCATTTATCCAAATAGAAATAGGCCAAATCTTTTAAACTTTTAAAGAAACCGGTACCAAAAAATAGCAAGCGCCGGACCTGAATTAAACAACCAAAATGTTGTCATCATATTTGTTCATACCTTAAATCATTTTCTGCTACCACATGTGAAAGATCATGTCCTGCAAACAATAACTAAAATATATTAGTATTAAGAAAAGGAAAATGGATGACGAATTGTAAAACTGAATCTCTTCTAATAAGGATCAATTGGATTACCTTAGATTTCTGTTAATTTATCTTACATAACTTGAAGAATTAATTTGATGTAAATGGTTAAAGTGGCTTTTGTTATACCTCAGGATAACTGCAGCAACCCTTCATTTTCATCTAAAACACCTGCTTAAGCTTTTAATGGCTTTACTCACTTGAATAGAAGTTCACCACATTTAATGGATACTTCCACATTAAATTAAAGACTCAATCTTTTAATATAATAGATATATAGATTGGTAATGATTAACCTCAGCAAGAATAGGTCACCATCCAAAAATGTGGTTCAACTTTATTTTACTTTGTAGATGCCAAATTTACGCGTCTTTGTTTTCGTTTTGTAATTTTTATTAAACTTCTAAGTGTTTAAAGGTGTTAAAATAATGAGTCACGTAAATTGGATAATGAATTAAAACATATTAACTTTTAAATAAAGGAGGTGATTTGCACATATTATGTTTTGATTTGCACCCTCTTATATACAACCGATTAAAACACTCAGTACAACAGTTTAATGCATATGATTGAATATCCCGATCAAAAAATAGAACGTGCAAATCATTTTCCTTTAAATAAATGATAGGAAACATGTTATTTTTAAAATAAATTGCAAAAAGACGTTCCCCATGGTATGTTTAGATTGCAAGTACAATCCTTACTTTTTTGAAAGTGCAGACGTCGTCTCATGGGAAACTATTAGTGTGGATATCGTCGTTGCCCAAAATAAAATGACTAAAATGCCCCAAGTGAAATGACAAAGTCTCAAGGAAGTCGAGGGCATATTAGTCATTTCACTTTGCGGCATAAACGAATTCCGCAACAAAAGTTTTCCACATAACCGACACTTGCACTTTTGAAAGCATAAAGATTGCGCCTGTAATTTGAACATACTACATGGACGATTTTTGCAATGTACTCTTATTTTATTAAAAATAGATTATCACGTACTGTTTTTTTTTTTTTTGAACGGCTTGTTAGTTGTTAGTGGTCTGGCTCGGTAGTGACATAAATTACGTCTTTTTACTATAAATTGTTGCGGAATTCGTTTTTTACTATAAATTCGGTAGTCAAAACAGTAACCATTATTGTTCATTTTTTTATCTTTTTCTTATTACACAGTTGGTCTCTGTGAACTTCTTTTTTATTGTCTTTTTCCATATTAATTTTTTTGTCTCTTTAACCTTTTCTCTCTCACTAAAATCTTTGGTTTCAGTTCTTGTACAATGCCGTATTAAACTAAAAAACGTAACACACATTTTGAGCAAGACACGTTAAGTTAGATGAAGGGTGGTAATTTAGGAGGTGTTTACTAAACTAGTTGGTTACCCGCGCATAGCGGCGGTAATAGAAAATTTACTAACTCAACTTTTTACGCAATTTCCTACCCGCATTGTAATTTCGTTTCACAACACTTTAAATGTATGTGTTCGTTGTATGTATTCGTTTGGGTTTCCCGTAGCTTTCCCGCAACACCATATTAACATCATCATTCTCGCATGTAAAGAGACAACACACTCTCCGAAAGTATATAGTTTTAACGTATCAAGTTTATATTTAATTAAGGTTAAAGTTGTAAAAAGTATAAATCAACATAAAATAATCCCACTAAAAATGTAAAAAATAAAAAAATTATAAAATATAACAAAATGTATGTTGAATTAAAGAGCACAAAATTTTAAAAAATATGATGAAATTAGATTATAATAAAATTAAATTGATACAAAGATATTTCAATTTGAAAATAAAGGTGATTTTTTAATCAAAAGGTGACACATGTCACTTTTTGATGTGATTCCTAAAAATAAGATGGATGGTCAAGATTGCACCTCCTTATCTTAATTTTTAATGGGTCCCACATTATAAATGCTTTATATAGTAGTATAGATTAAGTGGTAATAAAAGAATGTCTTAATTAGCCATTTATTGGAGAGACTTTAGTTTTAATGAGTCCCCCAATTAAGAGGCATTAAAAGTTGGTCCCACTCAATAAGTGGCAATAAGAGGTGGTGTCATTTAGGCTCGTCACTTTTTACCTCTTTCCTCTTCACTTGCTTTTCACCACACCATACCCTCTTGTCACTTCTAATATTTTTGGTAACTCGCCACTGCAGTGGCGAGATAAAGTAAAAAAAAAACCTTTTTATTATTATTACTATATTTTAGAATGTATGTGTTTGTGTGTGAGTGGTGAGACCCAAGTGAAAAGGTGATGGTGTGTTATGAGTGAAAGGGTATTTTTGAGTGGGAGTGAAAAACTGATGTGGCAGCATGTGAGGCCCGTACCCTACCCTCTAAGGGAAAAAGAAACACCTCTTAGACATTTTGTTCTAATTTCTAAATTTAAGAATTTGCTTCATTTTTAATACTTTTTAGATTTTCAATCAAAATTGCATCTAACTTTAAATCTTAAAATTTGCATCGTCTTTGAACAACAACAAATTTAAATCTGCATCTTAAAACTATAAAATTACTAATCCGAACCACCATCTTGTGGTAAAACTTTGGCACAATCAGTATACACTAAAAAATATAATCGTCTTCGTCATCGTCATCGAAGGATGCATCCTAATTATTGTCTAGATCATCGATCATCATCGATTCTTGCATCATAATGCTCGTTGATCTTCGACATCATCATCATCATCCATTGTTGCATTCTTTTCATCATTCTCGTTGATTCTTGCATCATTAATTACCATCACTAATTTTAACATCTAGTTTATGATGAACATCATCATCATCAAGGAACCCGTAAAAATTCGAAGAATAATCTTCATATAAACATGTTAAACTGATACTCAAAATCAGTAAAGAATTCAATTATAAGAAATTACAATGAACTTTTTGACTTAAAAAATCATTATGACGAGATAATTTCTAAAAATTCATTTGGAAATAAAAAGTGACCTGAAACTGTTGTACAAAAATTGTTGCTCATAAAGATTTTAGAGAGAGAGAAATTAAATCTCCTTCATTTTGCCAAAGAGTAGCAACTGCAGTTACAGAAAGTGTGAAATGTTTCAGATTTATCTAACTCTTGAAGTTTGTCTTATTTACGAGAATGCCACACTCATTTTATGCCATTGATCAAGTACAAGTCAATTCATCTTTACCTTTTTTTTTTTATCTTAAAAAGGTGTTTTATTTGAAGTTTTGAACTCATCTCTCCCATCTAGATAAGGTTCTTGGTGTGGAAGGGAAGAAAAATGACACAATTTATTTTATCCCCTTTCTTCCCTTTTCATCTTCAAATTATTACTTGGCTCCTTCGCGCCGGCCGCCTCCTCCACGACTCTCACGCCGGAGGTCACTACTTCACGGCAGTGATTGTTGGATCTTACGACAGACAACAATCAAATTAACCAAGTGGGGTAAATTCATCAATGGCGGACTGTGTTTAATTGAAGTTGAAAAAACAAGTTGGGTTTCATCAACCATTATGACAAGTTGAATAATTTGTATACTTGCTGAAATTGTTCCTACTGGGTTGTTTACTTCTGTGAAGCCACACAGGTAAATAAAGAATACTTCACTCACTAAAGAAATTGGTCAAACGGTCGAAAGGTGAACAGGGCCAAAGTGATCAAGATCCTACAACTCAACAAAATGGCCAACAAAACATCAATATAGGCTTTAAACTCAACATTGAGATAACATAATCCAGAAAAACATAATACAAATATTGCAGGTGACAGAAAAATTATGTATCGCCACAGGATTGGTTTATTAACTCTCGTGAATAAAGATCAAGTATCCTACAACTTTTTGAGTCCATCTCCTTTGGAACAAAAGTCTTCCTATTAAGAACCGTAAAATCCGTTATGATATCACAGACAACATAGAGGCTATCCTCTAGAAATATCTCAACGGCATAACCTCCATAAGGGTCCTAAGATTCTGGTGTTCCCCTAATGCTACGACTATATAAACAGCTTTGCAGGTTATTTGTACGCCTATACACATTTATAAAGCATTGACAAATCCATTGCTGATATTTACAGATGCCGCTTACTCATTTTTTAACAATTAGTGGCAGTTTTCAACGTAAGGGCCTATTCAGGTTATGTTTAACCTCTGAAGTCGCAGCGGTAAAAATCTTTACTTAATAAGAAAACAGGTCAAATGGGTCGAAATGGTTTCCCAAAGTATAATTAAATGGATAACGTGAACAAACTCAAACAAAATTGGAATAACTTGTCCTGGAACCTATTTTTAGGCTGAAATGAATAGCACAGCAAACCTCTCCTTTGAGACGAAACAAAGAACAGGCTTGTGACTCGGGTGCATTTGCCAAAATACTTGAGTGTATTACACACGACCTATTCCAAAAGTTGAACAAGGCCAAAAAGATACTCCGCCATCTATATAGCAGAAAAATACCATAAGCCAAATCAACATAAAGTTATAAACTACGACATTTAGAGAGTTGGAGAATCCAGAAAACATCAATAGAAACTATTCAGCAAAATACCATTGGCCAAATCAACAAACATCAACATAAACTTATAAACTACGACATTAGAGTTGGAGAATCCAGAAAACATCAATAGAAACTATGCAGCAAAATACCATTGGCCAAATCAACAAACATCAACATAAACTTATAAACTACGACATTAGAGTTGCAGAATCCAGAAAACATCAATAGAAACTATGCAGCAAAATACCATTAATGATTTTACATTTTACAGCGATTTGTCATTAACTGTTTTAGCAAAAATGGCATAAATATGGAAAGTTAGGTAACGTTTTTGCTACTGTCCATATTTAACTGTATGCCAATAAAGACTTCGAGTGTAATATTATGATACTCAACTAAAGTGTTTTATTAGTAAGTTTTAGTTCCATCGCCAATTATGCAAAGGAAGCAGTGAACCATGAGTTTGTATGTTTCCGGACCAGTGCCAAAAAGTTACCAAAATTTGACCTTTTGACCTGTTTGTCAACCTCCCATTTTAGCAACTCTACTTTTGTCGATGCAGTGGTGGTGGCACAAAACTTTTATTGGTGATACGCCATCATCTCACATGTAGTGACAAGTTTTAGCCAAAATGTAGCATCACCACAACGGTCAACAGTTGTTGCAGTACATAAGGAACTGGTCATGGAATATTACCAACCCACCGCCCTTTTTTTGTTGCACAGATACCAAGAGTTTACTCACTCAGGGAGCCTCGGACTAATATTGTTATAGACGGCCCTTTGTTTCGACCAATCACACAGGTAAAAGAAAACTTTACTTAATAAGGAAATGGGTCAAACAGGTCTAATGGGTCTCTCAAACATATAACGAGTAGAAACCCAACTAAGAAACATTTGATGATTCTTTAAATCAAAACAAAGCATGGGCTTTGCGAAAAGACAGAAATATGTTATACGCGACCAAAAAGGCCTAAAAGTCATCATAACTAGACGCCAGCCATACAACAGTAAGAACCATGTAGCTAGCCAACTAATCAACAACAAAACCCATAGGCCAAGTCGAAAAACATCAATATAAATGTAAACTACGAGATTTGGATATTCCAGAAAACATCATTACAAACCATGCAGGAGACGTGATCCTATGTAGGCCGCCATGGGGTTGGTTTGAAAAACTTCTTCTCGCAATAAAACATCAAATTCCCTCCAATAGTTTTATTCCCCTCCACTATCTTCTTAGGAATAAAGAGCTTCCTATTATCACCCGTAGTATCAAACTTCATATCACAGACATTGTAGAGACTGTTATCTAGAAATATCTCCACGGCATATCCTCCATAAGGGTTGCGAGTCTGCGGGTCCCCTGATACTACAATAATATAAAGTGCTTGTGGATTGTGTGATTCGCCATATATTTTTATCCAAGTACTGTAACCATCGACCTTATCCTGAGATCCGGTCAATAAAGAGTAAAATGGTAAAAGGCAGAAACTAACGATACATAAAAAAATTACGAGTCATTAAAAGATGAATATGTATCATGTGTGAGTCATTAATCGTGGACTAAGTTGTGCAAAAAAGTACTATGACCAAAACAGAAGAACGAATATATAAACAGGTTATAGATTAAACCATAATGATTTCCACAAATGCTTGACTTCTTTATGCATACCTTCATCACATGATAGTAATAAGACGCCAGTAGGTGCATTATTCAATCCCCTCATAATATCGATAATAGGGAACGCATTCCTCCCTGGATCTATTTGCTTTAAATATTCAATGACGTCTTCAGAAATACACTCCTCCTCTGAAATTGTAATAGCCCCTTTAAAGTTTTCCTCATGGTTTCCGGTCATAAACTCCTTAACAGATTCCCTGACATCTTCTATGCCTTTTGCAGTCATTCCCCCGGAGTATATAGAGGGCTTTGTCGTCCTCCACCACACTCCACCTAGGGAATAAGTGGGTTCCATGTACATAACCAATGCGCAAATCCGAAAAGTTTAACAGACGAGACAAATTTTCAGTTGGTGAGACATAGGGACTAAACGCATCTGAAATCATAAAACAAAAAAAGGTTAACGATGTGATTATAATTATTCTGTGTGTATACGTAGGGATCAATTTGTTGAGATCAGTTTATTACACCTGATATCGTTTTGAGGAAATTGAGTGCGGACACATTTCATATTTGTATACATGCTTATAGGTGGAACAAAAAAATCTTTACAGCTTTAATAGCGAAAAATGTGTTGATGAAATAAGTATATGCCTTTGCGTTTTCAGGTTAATAAGTGTGAATGACATAACAAAGTGTAGAAATGTGTGCGCGAATGACATATTTTCTGTAGGGATAAAAAAATTGGGATCAAATACACGCACCATTGACTACACGATGGGCAACAGAAGACCCAAGGCTGTCGTCACATTTTAGGATGCACTCATCCATAGAGTCATGTTGAACAAACTCGTAACCTTTGGTGCTAAAGAAACGTGAAGATGAGGCGATTTTTCTGACCCTCTTGAGATTAGAAGCAACCCGTTTCACTAGCAAGGACGCCATCTGAGATCAAAGAATAAACAAACGAGGTTAGCTACAAATACTAATAAGTCATTCATTTAATATTTATCCAATGTTACAGTAAAAATGAAAACTGAACACTAGTTGTCGGTTTGGTAGCCCTGAATCTTGATCCATTTGAGATTCTCGAATGCCTATTTTAATGGATTCACGCTTTGCAAAATCAGAAAATCCTCGTTTAGGAAAAACATTACAAAATTTTAAGATTAAAGATTCTTTCTGAAATCATTTCCCAAGTATTACAAAGAACACCCGCAAGTTATTGTAGGGAAACATGTACACTTTTTATTATAACAAAATCAGATTACAATTAACAAATAATTAACAGAAATAAATAACAGAAATTATAACGGACAGAATGGGGTAGAAGCAGAAGACAGACACTATGAATGATAAATAAATAAATCAGTAAAAGGTCATGGAACGAGGCACGTGATAGACACGCTTCCCTTAAAACAGATTCGCCGTCTGTTTCCCAGGGTACAACGTTCTGTTGTACAGCCGGACGACCTGACATACTTGCCTGAAAAATCACGGAAACTTGAGTGATTCTGATCGAAAAGATTACAGGAAAACTTATTAATAGAGTTATTCTCTCTTGTGTGTTTTTCCGGTGTGTTTGGTAATGTTATATGTCATCTATTTAATACACATCCATATGCATAAGTTGCAATCATGCTGTTACCCTCATTAATTTGCCATCAAATAGTCAAATAATTGTCAATCAAGGAACTCATTAATCCTTGATAAAAAGAAGTGTATAAAAAAAAGTCCAGCCAATTAAAATAATAGTCAATGCTCATTAATTTGCAAATCATAACACAATTTAATTGTCAGTCTCAATTACACATAATAGCAAAAAATACCACCCAATTTTATTGTCAGCCAAAGACCATTAATTAGTTGTAATTACTCAATTTAACAATTTTCTCCATTCTACACTACCCTTCTTGAGACTCGATATCTCATTCACACTTAACTTCATTTGGAAAAAATAAAATGGGGGAATCGATAATGGCTTGTTACAAAGCTTTACACTTAATAATTATATTTATTAATAATTATCTATGTCCAAAATTAGTGAAAACACATTTTTCACTAAAATTTTCCAACAATCCCCCACATGAATGGAGATCGGTCAAAAACACACGAAATTTCGGCAAAATTTCTGCGGTTGAGTCCTGCATAGGATAGGTAGGTGTGACCCTTTGAACCTTCCCTTGTGAGATGCACTTAGCCTCCTAGATCTGAGTAGACGCGATGTCCTTGAACTCAAACTCTGTTTACGTAGACGACAATACACACTCACACAAGACTCTCCCTGACCTTGTCAAGTCCTCATAGTCGTGTTCGTTATGGTCCATGAACCACTAGCCTGGTTCTGCAAGAGCTCTTAGTAATTGCGCCCCCTCCCAATTCCCATCGAAGCGACCCCACTTCTCTCTCACATAGGTTATTTCATCCGAATCAAATAAAAACATATGTTTTTATCGATTTTCATCCTTGAATCATTATGCTTTGTGATATCTTCCTGAATCATTAAAGCCATATGATTTAACCTCAACAATTCACATATTGTTATAGGAATGGGCTAGGAGGTTACAAGATAAGTAACTCCCCCACATTGACGTGACTTCCCCCACATTTCTATGATTAGGTTGTCCTATTGAACCTAGATCTTGGGATCTCCAGTCAACTAGGTTAGGTTTTCCTTCATAGAAACTCATTCCTTCAAGGGCTTTAGTCCCATTCCTTTAGACGACTTACTAACTAACTCTCTGCTTAAGCCTTTTGTAAACGGATCCGCGATGTTATCCTTTGACGCCACATAGTCAATTGAGATAACTCCAGTTGAGAGTAGTTGTCGTATCGAGTTATGTCGACGACGGATATGTCTGGACTTTCCATTATACATTGTACTTTTAGCTCTTCCCATGGCCGATTTACTGTCACAATGTATACTAATGGCCGTTACCGGTTTAGGCCACCTTGGTATGTCCTCTACGAATTGACGTAGCCATTCCGCCTCTTCTCCGCATTTATCTAGCGCGATAAATTCTGATTCCATCGTGGACTTAGCTATAACAGTTTGCTTGGAAGACTTCCAAGATATAGCGGCCCCTCCTAGTGTAAACACATATCCACTAGTCGATCTAGAATCCTTTATGTCAGATATCCAATTTGCATCACTGTATCCCTCGATAACAGCAGGATGTCTGTCATAATGCAGTCCATAATCACGACTGTATCTCAAATAATGAAGTACCCTCGTTATAGCTTTCCAATGTGCATAACTTGGATTACTCGTATACCTACTTAGCCTACTAACTGCATATGCTAAGTCAGGTCGGGTACCTGTCATCAAGTACATTAACATGCCAATAATCCTTGAATACTCTAATTGGGCAACACCTAAGCCTCTATTTTTAGATAGATGCATACTGGTGTCAATTAGAGTTCTAGCTTGGCCGGAATCCCCCGCATTATGAGTATTAAGAATTTTGTCCACGTAATGTGCTTGACTTAACACAAGT
This sequence comes from Tanacetum coccineum, assembly GCA_026074375.1. NCBI lineage: Eukaryota > Viridiplantae > Streptophyta > Magnoliopsida > Asterales > Asteraceae > Tanacetum > Tanacetum coccineum. The sequence continues at coordinate 50,351 of BQNB010016036.1, forward strand.
CCATTTTGAGTTCGTATGATCTTTATTCCAAGGATCACATCAGCCAAACCCATATCCTTCATGTCAAACTTTGATTTCAACATGTCTTTAGTGGATCTAATTATCTTGTCGTTGCTGCCCACGATAAGCATATCATCGACATACAAACACAAAATTACATATCCAAGCATATCATCGACATAAAAATTCATGTTTTTGTTTGACATGGTTTTAAAGTTACTGCCATTGTTGCAACTATTTGTACTTTCGATTGATTCTAAGAGGCCAAGGTACCATAACTTGGTAACACCAAGTTTTGGGCCGGCACGTCAGCTTTTTCACATTCACATTCACATCCAAAAAAATCAGGTAACCATAACTTAATAACACCACTTTTTGAGACCCACTATTTTATTTTTTTCATCATTTTTAAACTAAATAAATTCATTTCATTCACAAGTTTAAAACTAATTTTTAATTTTTAAATTAAAATTAAAAAAAAAACAAAAAACATTATAAGTTTTTAAAAAAAAAACACCTTATCATTATTCTTCTTCCTGTGAAGTGTGAACAAACACACACACTCTTCACACACACACGCTGAAACACACACACAAACAAACCACTAAACACATCAAAAAAACACATCAACACACACATTTAAATCCTAAAAAACAAAAAAAAAATCAAAAAGGTGCAGCGTTGTTGTGTGAATATGTTAACGCCGGGCATAACGCCGTGGCCTCTTCTCCTTCTCCAGTATCATAACGCCAATCACGACGTTGGTTTGGCACCCAACGCCGTGATAGTACCTTGGCCTCTAAATCCCCACAGCACTTTTAATCTTAGAGGGAAGGGAGTGGTCGTGCCAACCTATGGCGCGAGATTGAGCCAAGGCGCACCACTCCGTGGTTCGCGCCAAACTCTCTCGCGCCATGGCTAACAGCCAACGCGAAAGAAATTTTTTATTTTTTATTTTTTTTGAAAAAGTAGCCGCTTGGAACCGTTGGGGGGAGCGGGTTTTTGAAAAAATACCCCTAAAACCCTATTTTTATCCTTTTAAAAATCCTATAAATACCTCATTTATATTTTATAACTTCACACACAATTTCTATACCAATTCTCTCATCTTTCACTCAAAAAACGAATCCCAACCCGAATTGAATTTCCGGTATGCTTACCGACCCAACCAACCAAATTCCGAGATCATCTTCGAATCCGGACGGTTCCACTCAACCTTCATTCACCCAAATGCCTTACTATCCAAATATCCAACCTCAATATTCTAATCAAGAAGAACAAATGTTGTTTCGCCAATTTAAAATGCAAATACAAATGAACAAACAACAACAATCGAACCAATTCACCACTTCCCAATCACATTCCGAGCAACAATCTCACCACCTAGTTGACGAAACCGAAGAAGAAGAAGAGGAACCGCTTCTAACCCCGACGTCGAAGCCTAACAGCGGTCGTAAGAAGTCGGTAGCAAAAAAAAAAAACAAAGGAAAAGATGTGGAAGTTGAGAAAGAAACCAAAGAAGGACGAATTCGACATGCGTGGACCCAAGCCGAAGAGTTGCTTTTGGCGAAAAGTTTCATTCAAATTTCCGAGGATCAAAAAACCGGGTGTGATCAAAAGTTGGCGACTTTTTTGTACAAAATCCTAGATGTGTACAATAAAGAAGCTAACAAAAAAGGCTTCCAAGAGCGTACAAAGAACATGTTGAAAGTGGAATCCGATAGAATGCCGCGTTATAAGTTTAACCAATTGTATGAGGAAACGCTTTGCTCAGTGGTGGAGAGAACGATGAGAACCATATGCGAGGGTCTCCATTTTAGTATGAAACCATCGTCGGGGGTGAGTTTAAGCACCGGATTGCTTGGAATTTTTTAAAAGATAGGCACAAGTGAAAAAACCCCGAATCGACTTTGCAACGAAGAAGTCATCTTCGGGGTACCGACAAGGAACCGGACCATTTTGGAGATGATGAGTTGCCACGGCCACCCTTGCAAGAATTGCAAAAGTCAAACTTCCGGTTCTAACACACGCTACTCCGTTCTAACCCGTGCGCTTATCCAGAGTACATGGCGTACCAATACGACTTTAGACCGCAAGGCCAAAATGCATTGCTCTCGCAAGAGAGCGAAGACCAAAGACGGTTGATTCAAGCTTAGAATATTGCGGAGGACATGAAAGTTCTCCAAATCGACACAAGCGGGATGGATCCGACCTACGCTGCTATCATCAACGCCCAAAAGGAATGAATCCGAGTCGAATATCTACCACCAAACTATCGTCCGATCCTGTTAATTATGGTGTTTTAAATTATTCTTTTAATTATGCATTTAATTTTATGTATTTTTTTTATGTAATGTTTTAATATTATGAATTTTATTTAGGATTTAATAAGTTAATTTAAGATAATTGTTTAATTAAAAAAATTAAAAACATAGTTTGGGCTCCAGAAATTCTGTACCATACCAATGTCCACTGAATCTGTGCCAATACATTTCTGGTGCCAAACTTGCATTTTTGCTGGACGTGTATACCACTTTTTTTTAGTTTGTACACGAAGATTTGGCAAGACCCTCCCCGTGCTCTTTAAGGCACATTTACTTCTAGAAAATTTGAATATTGTATTCCGCCTATATAAGTTGCTCAATTAAGTAAATGCAAGATAGAAAATGAAAATCACTCAATCATTAAACAAACTTACTAAAAAATTGTTGTATATGACAATATTATAAGGTTTTGCTATACTCTGCCCACTTGGCAAAAATTAATGTACAATAATATACAAAAACTTTCTTAATTAATTATGAAAATGCATTAAATACAAGAAAACGAACTTGATAAATTACCATATTTGACAGGAATTTCACTTAAATAAATTAAAATATTCCTTTTTATATAGGGATTAAACATGCCCCATGGGAAGGATTAGCAAGAACCTAATAAAATGCATTCAAATGATAATAACGTTTAGACTAAATGGCCAAGATGATTTATTACACCTTTTCTAATATAGATTAATGCAAGATATGAACCTTATATTGTGTATTAATGTCCTTTTCATTACAAAAGTTGTTATATCTTTATTTTTTCAAATTCTACATAGATCAAATAAACAACTAAACGACTACATATAAAAACTAGAGTTTTAAATTACATTTTTGGTCCTTGGGTGTTTGTCGAGTTCACTTTTGGTTCAAAATTCAAAAATGATTCACTTTTGGTCCAAAAACAGAAAGTTCGTCCACTTTTAGTCAATCCCGTGAATTTGCACTAAAAATTTTTGGACCAAAAGTGAACCGAAACTATGATCTTTTGGACTACAGTTTTAACGAAACTATGTCTTTTGGACCAAAAGTGGCCAAAACCAAACTTTTTTTTATTTTTGGACCAAAAGTGAGAAAATGCACCAAACCACAGGGACAAAAAATGTACTTAACTCTAAAAACTAAAAAGTCGAGTAGAATAAAAAGACAAACAATGTCGTATGGTAATATTGGCCGCATTGTCAATATGTCATGAATTGGAATTTTGACCTCAAAAATATAGCTTGAAGCAAAAGGTGTCGTAACATGCAAGTTATCGATTTGCGACACATCAGTTTTTTTTCCACTTAACTTAAACCAATTCAACTTACTAAAAAACAGACGCAACAATAACTTATCGTAACTTACACTTTTAGGGACTACATATTTTTTTCTTTTCTATATTTTTTAAAACAACTAATATTTCATTAATATAAAAAAATACAAATTATAATAACAAAAATAAAAACATACAAAATAAAAAAAATACGAGATAAAATTATGATAATTAAAAGTACAATACGATAATAAAAACTACGTCGACACCTACAAACGGTTTCTATATTTTCGATGTATTCCTACTTATTGCATCTCGATGATTTTGAGATCTTCTCCCGACAACACATCGGTTTTTGTTGCGAGTAACCACAATTATCCAAACTTTATCACGACTCGGTCTTTTTCTTGAGCTGATTCCAGTTTGAGTCTATACTCGGTAGACATCGAATCCCCGCCAAACCCGATTGTTACGCCTCGAATACTCCCGCGAGCTCTCGGATTTGGTTCCTTTTCTGCCCCACGTGCTCTCGGACGTGTCTCTGTCATCGCCGAATAGCTCGGCGTTTCCTCCTGCGGTTTCTCCCTCGATGTGAATCGTCGGAACCGAATCGGGCGCATCCCACTTTGGGCAATATCTCCCACGACGACTCTTGAGTAAACGTCATACCTTTAAACTCATCCTTAAACGTTTTGTTTGCCCACTTTAAAACATCCATCTCATTTTAACCACTTTTACCCAAACGCAAAAACGTTTGTGTAAAACATTAAACCTTTGACAATTTGCATTGAATGTCGCTCACTTCGACGTAAGCATATCTTTGGTACGTTCGAATGGAGCCGAAAAATTGTATATCGTAAGAACCTTGCCCCAAAACACTACATCTTTTGGTCTCTTCCAACATTTGGATCCTCGGAAGCCGCGACGAAACACGTAGCTAGTAGTTCCTCCTCTTCGCTCGTCCAGCGTTGAATTTTTTTTGTCTTGGGTGCTTGTTGTGTTGGATGATGCTGCTATTTAGCGAGATTTTTTTGCTATTTTTTGGGGCTTTTACTTATGGTAGGGTTTTTTGATGAGATTGTGATAGATTTTGTTGAAGTTGTTAAACTATTTGTTGTTCGTATTGTTGTTGGTTCAATTGTTCATATGTTATATTCGACAAGTTAAATTGGGTAGCAAACGAGATTAAACGTTGAGATAAAGGTGTTGTGGGATTTAAAGAAGATGACGAATTTGGGTTTGGTGGCATCTCGGCGTACGAATTGAACCAAATATCATTTGGGATGTGGATGTTTAGACTTCTTTTTTAGCTATATGAATGTGAAGTATGATTTGTGCTTGTTAAAAAATGTGAGTTAAAGGGGTATAACTGTTAGTACATAATGCGTATTTTAGGTTGACAACTACTAGAACCTATAAGCAAATTTAACCTAACAAAGCGTGAAGAAATTGGTTTGCAGTGACATCTTACTTGTTAACATCTTCAAAAAAAATAATAACTTACCGGTATCGTCTTTTTTTACATCAAGCAACCAACAGACAGGATTTATGTCCACACTACCAAATCACACATAGTTACCACCCACACAGTTTTGTGCTGAATGAAGGGATTGTTTCATACTTGGAATGTCCGTGATGAAAAGTCAAGTGGTGTAACTATTGTTTTGACTGTCCCTTGGACGTCGCTTGGTGTAGAGAGCACTTAAATGAGTTTAGTTATCTTGATTCCAACAAAACATGTCCCTACCTATAAGAAAGCCGTAATTTTAGTAAGGTTAAATTTTGGGGGGGAGGAATAATATTATGTTTATTATGTATACGTATATAAAGATGTGATTGGTTTATTAAGTGAAAGACGAAACCTATAGATAACCATTGCAGTATTTGAAGCAGCTTGGATAAAGCACCAAGATGATCCAAACTTATCAACACTTTCTCCATTATTGACTTGAAAACTGATATATATAGCAGCTGATCTTGCCCAGTTTTAATCTTAATGACACTTATGTAGGATATATCTGCAGCTTAATCCTTAATATTACTTCATCAGTAGGAAGATAGCGCTAGCATCCTATCATTTGTTGTATGATGCTACACTAGTAAAATTATACTAAATGCGACATCAGAATGGAATGACAGGGGGAAAAGGAAGGGGATCAAAATGGGGGAAAAGGCAGGATCCACCTGACGAGAGAAGGCCAGTTTCACTCGATTTTTTTGAACACTATTCTGACCTGGTAGTGTTAGGATTATGAAAAAGTCTCGGTCACCCCCGTGTATCATTAGTATAGCATAGCTCGTAGTCAGAAAGAATCATGTGTATATATACCCCGTCCCACACATGGGGAAAGGGGTTGGTTTGTTTTACATTTTTCACTAAACATTTCATATACATATTTTCTCTCACATGACTTTTTTCTCTCTAACTCAAATTAGCCAACCATCATCCATTACTTGTGTTTAAGCTTCATGTATACTACAATTGGTAATCAGTAGCACATGATGATTAGCGCAGATTGTGTGTGCGTTTTCTGTTATTAAGATCAAAATTGGTTTAGAAAGTTTTATGGTAATGAGTTCCTTACACTCTTATCTCATGTGTGATGTTAAAGTGAGTGATTGTTATAGTTGTTATACAACTCTCTAGACCAAGTTTGCAAAAGGAACCAAGTGAAAACGTTCAAAATAGTGATTTTAAGGGTTTTTTAGGTGAAAAAAGTTCATATCTTCTCGTTGCGTTTTGATACTTCTGTGACATTCTTGGTTCGTTTTTGGTGAAAGATGCATATTGCTTTTGATCAATGTGTGTGTTTGACCTAGAGTTGCGTTTTGATCGTTCTTCTTGATCATTAGCGTTTTGTCCTAGAGGTGCGTTGGGTCTTGCGTTTTTGACTACAGTTGCGTTTTGAAGACTTTTTGTTGCGGTTGTGACAAGGGACACGCTGCCCAATTTTTGAATTGGATTCGTTTTTGATCAAATCGCATCGTTGCGTTTTGATAAAACCTTAAAGTCTCCATTGCGTTTTGACTCAGACTCTTCCAGTCTTTGAGAATTTCATTCGTTTTGATAATTCTCCATAGACGTTTGACTCAAAACTTCACTGTTTTGGACAAAACCTCCAATCATCATTAAGTTGAACGTTAACTCAACCAAAACAAATACCCAATCAACCAACAATCACCTTATCCATCAACAATCATTACTTTAACATACAATCACAAATCATTGATCGATCAACATAAGCATATCAAGTTTAATCATTATGGATATCATCAAGACATCCTATTCCGTTCACGAATACCCACCACCGATGCTTGATAAGGCTGACTTTGCTTCATGGCAACTTCGTATTAGACTATACGTCGGTAAAGGATAATGGATAAACATCTTAAAGTCAATCAGATGAAGACCATTTTCAATGGACCACGCGAGAAATCTTGAGGAAGGAACCGGAAGGTCCCTCAATCTAAGGTCTAACGACCTCGTGTTTTATTCGGCATCTGTCGACAAGAGAAAGACAGGTATAATGCAGACATCCGGCAACAACATCAACTTCAGGTCTACCAAAAGAAATAGTCACTCATTAATCATTACACCGATGCTAAGACATATGGACCAATGGAAGATGCCCTTGGAAGATCGAACTAAACAAAGGAAGACCTGAATCACAACCTTTATGATGAACTTTGACCTTCCGTCAGAACAAAGGCGTAACACCACAGCTATTAATTCGTTTGCCAAGCTCATCAATGACATGCGCACATCAAGATGACAATGTCAAAAATTCACTGATACCAAAGTTTGTGAATAACATGCTACCGGAATGGGAAGATTTTGTTACAGCTGTGAAACTTAACCAAAGGATTGAAAGATTCAAACATTGATCACAACTAGATGCTTACCTGAAGCAACATGAGGCAACATGCCAACGAGAGACAAGATATGTATGGAACGACTCACACAACATACAGGTTGATCCTACTGCATTGATGTCAATGTTCACATCAACTTATCATTCTCATCATCAACGAATCCACCCAACACATAACCTCAACCCATTCTGCTGACGACCTCACAATCTGATTTGGGACTTTCTCCAACTGAAAACCTAATCGAGAACCTAACCAACACACTTGCCTTACTCACCCAGTCATACAAAACCTTCCTTCCTCAAACAAACAATCAACTCAGAACCTCATCGAACCCAAGGAATCAAGCTACAGTACAAGACGGCAGGGTGGTTGTTCAGAATGTTCAGGGTAGACAGAACAGAGGACAGGGTAATAATGCACGGGGAGCAGGTGCAGTTGGTTATGGGAGAGCACAGAACAGAGTGGGGAATGCTAATCCGGGTCAAGCTAGGCAGGTTAAGTGCTACAACTGCAACGGGATAGGTCACATAGCGAGAAACTGCACTCAACCCAAGCGTCCACAGAACTCCGAATACTTCAAAGACAAGATGTTGCTGATGCAAGCTCAAGAGAATGGGGTAGTCTTGGATGAAGAGCAGTTATTGTTCCTAGCTGGTGGACTGGACAATGCTATTGATGAAGATGTGGATGAGCAACCTGTTCAAGACTTAGCTCTCAATGTGGATAATGTGTTTCAAGCTGATGACTGTGATGCGTATGATTCTGATGTTGATGATGCTCCCACGGCACAAACTTTGTTCATGGCTAATCTTTCATCTGCAGATCCAGTTTATGATGAAGCCGGTCCGTCTTATGATTCGGACGTCTTATCTGAGGTACAAAATCATGATCACTATCAAGATGCTGTTTGTGATCTTCATGACGAACACGAGATGCACGACGATGTACAACCAAACCACGTTGTTGACTCACATGCTGATTATACGAGTGATAGTAATATGACTCCTTATGATCAATATGTAAAGGACAACGCAGTACCGGTTGTACAAAATAATGCATCTATGGTTCCAAATGATGCATATGGGATGATAGATAATGACTTGCATGAATCTGATGTCCCATCTGTCTCTCATACACCCAGGAATACAGTAGTTAATAATTTGTTAAATGCTGAACTTGCCACATATAAGGAACAAGTGGAACTGTATGAAAGACGGGCCAGGTTTGAATTAACTGAACGGGAACAAAAGATTGATGAGCAACTAAGGATAGTTATTTGTGACCGTAATCTTAAGGAAGAGAATTTGAAAAAGGAACTTCATTCTGTAAAATTGCAACTTGCATCTACCATCCAACATAACAAGTTAATGGTAGATGAAGTTACATCTTTGAAAAAGGATTTTAATCAGAAAGAAAATAAATACCTTGAAGAATTTTTGGACTTAAAGACTTTAAAAGATAAGATCGAGGATAAACTATTCAAACAAGGTCAGTCTATTCAAACAGTTCACATGATGTGTAAACCTAGGTCTTATTATGATGAAGTGAATAAGGTAGCCATTGGCTACAAGAACCCCCTATGTCTACATCGTGCAAGGCAAGATCAGCCTGCCCTGTATAGTGGTCATGTAATTGTCGCACCCAATCATGCACCGGCCATAGTACGTGACTGTGAGGAGACCCTAGAACAAGCTGAAATTTCTAGGAAGAGAATGCATGATAAAATGAAAGCTAAACAATGTGTGGATAATAAGGTCAATATCACACCGCCTAATTACTTGAAAGAGAATTTTTTAGCGACCTTTACACCACAAAAACAACTGACCCCGGAACAATTATTTTGGTCTCAAGATATTGTTAAAATGAAAGCTGAAGCTCTCAAAGAGCAGAACACCAGACCAATCAAAGCGTTGACTGTGTATCCTCCAAATACACCTGCAACGCTTGTCCCCAGAGTGCTTCCAACCAAAAGTCAAGTGAAAATTAACATTTTTACACTTAGACAACTTTTTTCCGAATTTGAGAAAACCTGTAAAAAGAGAATCACACCAACTGGGATCACTGAAGGGGAAAGGGGTTTTGAACAAACCAAGACATGTTACCTCACGGAGGTCATTCCATTTTTCAAAACTCTTCAAGAACATTTTGAGGGCATTCAAAAAGCTCTAACAAAAGAAGTTAAAGAAATGAGTGATGCCTTTGATGAGTTGGAAGCTGAACTTGACCAAAGTATTGTTGATAGGAAACATGATGAGATTGAACGGAAAAACCTTCTTATTGAACATGATAATATAATCGCTGATGGTTTGTCTAAAGAAGTGTTTTATGTTGCATCAAATTCTGAGCTTAATGTATCTAGATTTACTGAAATGCAAAAGGCTCATAATGTTGTCAAAGCCCGTTGTCTGGAACTTAAAGCAGAGCTTTCTAATTTACGTGATAATATCCATAAGGATAATTATAATGAACTTTTAAACCGGTTTTCCAATCTTGAGGTAAATCACCTAAACTTACAGTTAAAGTATCAAAACCTTAAAGATAGTTTTCAGAATAAACCGTCTTCATCCGTTAATGATACTCCTGATTTTAACTCCGTTTTTGTGATCGGTCAAATGAAAGCTTCACTTCAAGGAAAAGACAACGTCATCCAAAAGCTGAAAATGAAAATATCTCAACATAAGGAGACCAGTAGTGAACTAGACCGAACACCTAATTTTAGGGCCCTAGACTTTCAGATCTCATAATTAACTAAAAAGGTTAATGTTCTTCAAGAACAAAATGAGCTTTTTAGGGCAGAAAATGCAAAGATTAAGCAGCACTACAAGGAATTGTATGATTCGATCAAGATTACGCGTGCTAAGCATATAGAACAGATAACTGCCCTTAAAAATGAAAATGAGAGTCTAAAGGTCCAACTACAGAATACGGTCTCATGTGTCACTACAAATCTGGTTAAACCAAATGTACTTGCACCAGGAAAGTATGCTATAGATGTTGAACCTATTCCCCCTCGCAATAGGAACAATAGGGAAGTTCATCTAGTTTATCTCAGGCATCTTAAGGAAAGTGTAGATACACTTCGCGAAATAGTGGAAGAAGCCAAAGTTGAAAGACCTTTAGATAGATCACTCGCATCTGCTTGCCGTTACACTAAGCATTCTCAGGAACTATTAGAATATGTGTTTGGCACCTGTCCAAAGGTCTTCAATCAACAAGATAAGAAGCATGCACACACCCCTAGGAAAAAGCAAGTTACCTTTGAGGACCAAATTGCAACATCAAGTAGTACTACACACAAACATGTAGAGCCAATGCACACTCAGCAGTCTAATGTCCCTGTGCCTCCTTCTACAGGAGTAAACAGTTGCACCAATGCTAGCGGATCGAAGCCTAAGAGCATTCTCAAGAAAAATAGGATCCGGCCAGCTAAGAGTGACAGCATGAAGAAAGTAGAAGAACACCCTAGGACAATTAAGACTAGTCTGAGAACCACGAATCGTGTTGATTCTAGTATTAGCTCTAAGCGTACTGTAATTAATTCGAATTCTCACTCTGTGTGCCAAACATGTAACAAATGTTTATTTTCGGCTAATCATGATATGTGTGTGGTTACTTATTTGCAATCTGTGAATGCATCCCCCAATGTTAAAAATGTTGTGCGTCATGTTAAGCAAGTTTGGAAACCTAAGCAAGTTAAACAAGTGTGGAAGCCTAAACATTTCAAACAAATTTGGAAACCAACTGGCAAAACACTTAACAATGTTGGTTATCAATGGAGACCCACAGGAAGAACATTCACCCTAGGTGATCAGTGCCCTTTAACTAGGCTCACTAAACCTACCAGAATGTCAGCCATTGCTTGTGCTAACTCAACGGAACCCAACCAACATTGGGGATCCAACTTTCCAAACTCTCCATCTTCGTCTGTTTTCAAATGCAGGTCGTACAAATCGTCCTTTGGTATTTGGACTCAGGCTGTTCAAAACATATGACGGGGGATCGCTCAAGGCTCATGAATTTCGTGAAAAAGTTTATCGGGACAGTTAGATTTGGGAATGACCACTTTGGTGCTATTATAGGTTATGGAGATTATGTCGTTGGTGATAGTGTAATCTCTAGGGTATATTACGTGGAAGGAATGGGGCATAATTTGTTTTCTGTCGGTCAATTTTGTGATTCAGATTTGGAAGTTGCCTTCAGAAAGCATTCCTAGTTATGTTCGTGTTACGGATGTGTTGAATTACTTAAAGGTTCCCGTGGTTTCTAATTATATACACTATTCTTGTGAAGACATGATGAAGTCTCCCAAATTTGCTTGCTATCCAAAGCCTCCAGCACAATCATGGTTATTAGGCATCAGACGTTTAAACCACTTTATACTTCGATACCATCCAGATGATTTGCAGGAAAAGACTTGTTAGAGGCTTACCTAGATTGAAGTTTGAAAAAAGATCAACTTGTCTGATGTCAATAGGAAGAGCAAAAGTATACCCACAAACCAAAACTAAAAACACCAATTTGGAAGTTCTAAACACCCTTCATATGGATTTATGTAGACCGATGCGTGTACAAACTATTAATGGGAAGAAATATATCTTGGTCATAGTCGATGATTACTCTCGGTTTACGTGGGTCAAGTTTTTGAGATCAAAGGATGAAACACCAACGGTTGTCATCAAATTTTTGAAGCAAATACAAGTCGGTCTCAACAAAACTGTATGATTCATCCGCACCGACAATGGAACTGAATTTGTCAATAAGACTCTGTATGATTATTATGAAAGCGTTGGAATCTTTCACCAAAAGACAGCGCCAAGGACTCCACAGCAGAACGGCGTTGTCGAAAGACAGAACCGAACTCTTGTCGAGGCAGCTCGGACAATGCTAATCTTTTCCAAGGCACCGATGTTTCTTCACTGAAGCAAATACAAGTCGGTCACAACAAAACTGTAAGATTCATCCGCACCGACAATGGAACTGAATTTGTCAATAAGACTCTGTATGATTATTATGAAAGCGTTGGAATCTTTCACCAAAAGACAGCGCCAAGGACTCCACAGCAGAACGGCGTTGTCGAAAGACAGAACCAAACTCTTGTCGAGGCAGCTCGGACAATGCTAATCTTTTCCAAGGCATCGATGTTTCTTCACTGTGGCTACTGCCTGTTACACCCAAAACCATTCCCTTATTCACATACGTCACGACAAAACCCCATATAAGCTAGTACACAATAAGAAGCATGATCTCACATTTTTCCGGGTCTTTGGTGCTCTTTGTTACCTTACAAATGACAGCGAAGATCTTGGAAAACTTGTTAGCCTCAATTTATTGAGTCGAACAAGGAAGCTCGGTCACTCTACGATGGAGCTTCGGTCTTTAATTAGTTAATGTTGTAACAGGATAATATCGGGAATCGGGCTCGATAGATAATCTAATATTGTATATGTTTCGGGTTTAATCCCAAAGCAAAACCCGAGCCCGGGTCCTAGTTAAATATCCCGCACGTCACATTAAATGTGTAGGGGTATATATATATATTTAGATATTTTCTAAAAATATCTAACTATATATAGATATTTTCTTATTAGAAAATATCTAGTTTTTCATTTCTAAAAATCTATTTTCTTTTCTATCTCTTTTCTCTCTCAACTCTCTCTCATCTCTCTCTCATTTTCGACTTCCTCTCTCCCTCTAGTTTCTTGATTCGTGGTTCGGGTTATGAAGTGAAGCATTAAATCGGAACCTACAATTGGTATCAATCGCCTCGGGTGGATTTCGTGGTTTTTTTTGGTGTTGTGAGCCTATTGGATTCGGAAGTTTGGTTGTTTAATCACTCGGAACACATATTTTTTTCGTGGCTCATTTTGTTATTGGAAACGAAGAGAAGAACGAAAAAGTGGTAAAACGTCACGATCGAACGAGTGGAAAATCGTTTGGATCGAACGAGTGACAAATCGCAAGGATCGAACGAGCGGAAACACTCGAACAAGCGATCGAACAAGCGGACTCGAACAAGCGATCGAACGAGCGGACCGAACGAGCGATCGAACGAGCGATCGAACGAGCGATCGAACGAGCGATCGAACGAGCGATCGAACGAGCGATCGAACGAGCGATCGAACGAGCGATCGAACGAGCGATCGAACGAGCGGATCGAACGAGCGATCGAACGAGCGGATCGAACGAGCGGATCGAACGAGAGGATCGAACGAGTGGATCGAACGAGAGGATCGAACGACCGGATCGAACGAGCGGATCGAACGAGCAAAATTTTTTTTTGACCGAACGAAATTTTTTTAGAAAACTTGTGTGACGAAAAGGGTTTCAGTAAAACAGCCATAACTTTTGATCCGTAAGTCCGTTTTAGGCCCGTGACCTCTCAAATCGAAGAGAAAAACGAGACGGATCACGCTGTAACCACCCTTTGGCAGGTTAAGGATTTTTCGAAGCCCAAAAACATCGTTTTCTATGAGAAATTGACACTTTTCAGTTTTTTTTGGAATTTTTGGCCGCTGATTCCGCATCAAATCATTCACGGTTTTCTATTGATTTTGTAAAATCCCGTTAATTCATTTATCGGTTTTAATCATAGACGTGTAAAATCCCGTGAACGTGAATTGCTTACAAAACCACAACTTCAATCACATCATATCCACTTAAGATCCAACAAAATCTTTCACACTTCATAATTAATAACCAATCATTCATCATGTCTACTACAGTCAACACATCCTCCACAGATAGTCAAATGCACAATAATATAATGGCAGCTGGTTCGAAAGATAGACCACCAATGCTTGGACCAGGAAGATATTCACAGTGGAGATCACGTTTTCTACGGTACATTGACACAAAACCAAATGGTGGCGGACTGAAAAAATGCATAATAAATGGTCCCTACGTGCCAACAAGTGTACTTATCCAAGCTGTTCCAGAAGCTGAAGGTCGTCCTGCAGTTCAACAACATACAGCAATTGAAACTGTATTGAACATGACTCCAGAGAACAAAGAACACTTTCAGTCTGAAAAGGAAGCAATTTTCTTGCTTTTAACCGGTAATTGTGAGATGAAATTACTCAATGTGATGCTTGCAGTACAGCAAACTGAAATGTGGACAGCCATTGAAAAGGCTACAACAGGGTGGACTCGTGAAGGTAAAGATGTAAACGACATTTTATTCTGGGAATTTGGAAGGTTTACTTCTAAGTTCGGAGAATCCATGGAATCATATTACTCACGATTTTACAAATTGATGAATGAGCTGACAAGGAACAACTTGCAAGTTACAACAATGCAAGTGAATGTTCAATTTCTTCAACAACTACAACCAGAATGGTCAAGATTTGTGACGATTGTCAAGCAAGCAGAGAAAATAGACTATATCTCATATCCAGATGTTTGACATTACTGAAGCGTTTCAACTGGAGGTTATGATAACGTGCTGAGAGAATAGCCAAAAGTGCAAATCCATTAGCACTTCTTGCGGCTGAGCACAACCATATTCAGATATCTTCTATCAAGAACCATAAAACCTCAAAGATCAAATGCAACATCATTTCCACAAGACAAACTGCCATCTAACAGAGACAAGCAATGAGATCGCATGTACCAATTACACCTCAATCTGAGTCTGTCTCTGAAGAAGACAGTGATCCTGAACAAGCTCAGAGGGACAAGGAAATGCAAAAGAATTTGGCACTCCTTGCAAAGTATTTCAAGAAGCTCTACAAACCTACCAACAACAACCTTCAAACTTCTTCAAACTCCAAGAACAAGACTGAAGATACCCAACACCAAGGCTTCATAACAATGGACGGATCAGTCAAGGCAGTTGGGAATCAAAGGACAATGACAGTTGCTGGGCTAGGGAAACAGTAGGCAGTCAGGTAGTGCAACAGACTGGGATACAGTGCTTTAACTGCAAGGGATATGGGCACTATGCAAAGGAATGCAGGAAGCCAAAGCGGGTTAAAGACTACGCGTATCACAAGGAAAAGATGATGATGTGCAAACAAGCTGAACAAGGTGTTCCTCTGCAAGCTGAGCAAGCTGATTGGCTAGAGGACACGGATGAAGAGATTGATGAACAGGAATTGGAAGCACATTACAGCTACATGGCAAAGATTCAGGAGGTCTCACCTGAAGAATCCAGTTCTACTGGTCAGCCATTGGAACAGGTACAAAATCATGATGAAAGTAATGTGTATGACAATGTGAGACGACATTCTGAGCAACCTGAATCCATTAACGACACATATGTTTTGGAGAAGGATGATAGCAATGTCACTCCTGATTCATCAAATATATGTACTAATGATAATCAGGTTGATCAAAATGCTGCAGAATGTGTTGATGAGCGTGCTGCGCTTGCTAATTTAATTGCTAATTTAACTCTTGATACGGAGGAAAATAAAACGATTTTAAAGCAATTAAAGAAAGCAAACGCATCATTGACTCAAGAATTGGAAAAGTGCAAAACTAACCTTGATGAAACCAATAGTGCTCTAGGGGAGGCTATTAGTTGTCGGGATAGTTGTCTGATTGCACTTCAGAACAAACAGAATGAGTTTGAGAAGTACAAAGCCTTTAATGACCGGACGATTGATTATGAGATTCTTCAAACAAAGTTAAATGAAACTCTAGGAGATTAGCTTTAAAAGACATTGAAATTAAAGAAGGTTTAAAAACTAAAGCCTATGAAATTTCAGTTCTCAATCAGAAACACGATGAATTAGTCAAAAAGAGTCTTTTAACAAAGTCACAACTGGAAGGTTATCTCAAAGAGAACACAAAGGTCATTTCGGATTTAAAGGTTAAGGAAGATAAAGACATTGACAAGATGATTGAAATGGACAAACAGTTAAAGTTTTTGAACGAAATTGTTTATACTCGTAATCAGTCAATTCAGACCATTCATATGTTAGCACCCAAATGCTCGACATATAATGGTAGACCAACCTTTGCTAATCCAAGGTACCTCAAGAAAGCTCAATCTGATAAGCCCTGTTTGTATGAGATCCCATATGATACTTCTGATCCTGCAAACAGATTTGCCCCTGACAGGGAAGGGACCATGACTCTTGATAACGAGAGTAGATCAAAATTGAATAAAGATTTTGTTAAACCATATGATTACACAAAACAAAATAGTCTTTATGAAATTTTTAAAGGACCCTCACTGGAGTATCTTTATCAGTTGGAACGCGGAAAAGAAGTTAAGAAGACAATGTGGAGAAATTTCTGGGTACTGTTCGTTTTGGAAATGATCAGTTTGCTCCAATTCTTGGTTATGGAGATCTGATTCAAGGGAATGTCACGATCAAACGGGTTTATTACGTCGAAGGCCTCAATCACAATCTTTTCTCGGTTGGTCAATTCTGTGATGCTGATTTGGAGGTTGCTTTCAGGAAATCTACATGTTTTGTGAGAGATCTTCAGGGAAACGATTTACTAACTGGTAGTCGTGGATCTGATCTCTACACAATATCTCTTCAAGAAACAACTTCATCAACTCCAATCTGTTTCATGGCTAAAGCTTCACCAACTCAAGCATGGTTATGGCATCGAAGACTTTCTCATCTTAACTTCGATTACATCACCTTACTCTCAAAGAAAGATGTTGTGACAGGCTTACCTAAGTTGACATATGTCAAGGATCAACTTTGTTCATCTTGTGAAATGAGTAAAGCAAAAAGAAGCTCATTTAAGTCAAAAGTTGTTCCAAGTTCCAAAGGAAGGCTGAATTTGCTTCACATGGACTTGTGTGGTCCAATGCGCGTTGCAAGTATAAATGGGAAGAAGTATATTGGTATGTGCTTAAATACACATACCTTTTACCTTTAAAAACGAGCTGAAATAACCAAAAACGGACTTAAAATGCCAAATATATGCTTGTTTTGCTAATTGTGTTGTGCAGGAACGGATAACTAAGAAAAGGACGAAAAACAAAGCCAAAACGACAAAACCGGACTCGGAATGGAAAAGACTGTGAAAGACAAAGCCAAATCAAAGCCGGAAAGTCAATCAAGTCAAAAAGTCAACAGAAAAGTCAACCCAAGTCAACCCCGAGGTCAAAGTCAAAGAAATATAAGTTTAGGGACTGAAATTGTAAATCCCTAAACTTGTATTTTAAAAGAGAAAAGAGAAAAATGAAGACAAGGGCTGTTTTTGCAATAAACTCAAAGTAACAAGTGAGGGGGCAGTTCTGCCAAGTCCCCTAACTTGTACACACCAAGGACGAAATGTGAAAAGAGTTATATAACTCTTGGGGACTTGTTTTGCCAAGTCCCCAAAAGTTATATAACCACAGGGACGAGATGTGCAAATGAACAAGTAACCTAGAGGGACCATTTTTGCCAAACTCTCAAACACACACTCTGTTACAAACCCAACTTCTTTTCCCGCTCGTTTTTTCCCTCCCAAACAACTCACGGGTTGTTTAACCCCGTTTTACCCTATAAACCTTCACCCCCACCATGGATATTCATTTTCCCCCTCCTCCACTACCTTTCCCAGCAACAAAGGTGCCATGTTGGCAATCTCACACTCCCCAAAGCTTAATTCGACGACTAAGATTGATTTTGAAGATTGAAGGGCCAAGATTAGAGGTTTAAACCACTCACAAAACAAACACACCTGTGTTTGTGTGTCTACAAACAAGCACAACAAGAAGAAAGAGAAAAAGAGGACCTAGTTGTATATTTTCGGCTATAAAAGCCTTGTAAGCCATTGTGGCAAGATATTAAGTTATATTAAGTTTTTAATTAAGTTTTTATGTCGTTTTTATTGTAGTTTAAAGTGTTTTTAAGTTAATGTCTTTTATGCAATTGTAATTCTCAGTTTTAATGAAAAATTAAGCTCTTTTTACTCAATAAGCTCTCAATAAGCTCATTAGAGCTTATTCTTGCTAATAAGCTCTAATTTAGCTTAAAACTTGTTATAATCTCTTAAATACTGTTTTTATTTGAATTTGGCTCATAAATGTTCCATTGAGTGTGATTTTGGAAGCTTATGAAGAAATAAGCTAATACAAGCTTATTGAGCTTTTTAAGCTCAGGTTTAGAGGCTAGGGAGCCATTAGGACAGGCTTTTTAGGCCACTCACTCAGAAAGAGTGGCCTTGGTTCTGAGACAACAAAAATCCAAGGTTTGAATTCTCTATGTTCATTTAGCTTAATTTCTAGCTTAAGTCATTAGCTTATTTGCCTTTAATCTTTGCAAATACATTAGTTTAGGCTTGTTAATTAGCTGTTTTAAGTTTTCCTTGCATAATTTGGTGTTATATTAGTTTATCTTACAAAACTGTCAATATTAGTCTAATAAGCTAGCTGAGAAACTAGCTTATTTTTCTTAATAAGCTAAAAGTTTTAGTGTTAAAATAGTTTAAGTAGGTCAGTACAAGTAAGAGTAGATAAAAAGTTTTCAAAGTTTTAGCTTAAAAATAGGTTTTAAACTAACTTTGGTTTGACAGTTTTGAGATAAAGGGGTGTTTGGGATAACCTTAAAAAACGGGGTTCAAATAAGGGTGTTGCATGGGTTAAGGTATTTGGGTTAACTTTAGCTTAAGTTTTTAAGCTATTTTAAGCTGTTTTTAGAAAGTTTTTAGTTTTAAAATAGTTTTCTAAGGTTTTTAAAACTATGTTCAAAACTGTGAAGTTTTTAAGTAACCCACAAGTGCTTATTTGATTAAGCACTTGTGGTTTAAGTTTGTGCATCAAAAAGTTTGAGTTTTGTGTGTTAAAAAAAGGCTGTCCAAGACCTTTGCCCTTTTGACTTTGTGAGTCAAATTCACCCAAGCCCTTTGGTCACAGTTTTTAACATACCCCACACACCTTTTTCACTTTCAAAAATAAGCAAGTAAAATTGAGTTTTAAAAGCTGAAAATTGGTGCACAAGCCCCTTGGCTATAACACTCCATCTGTTTAAGCTTATTTGATTGTTTAGAGCTTATTTGACAGCTTTTTGCAAGCTGTCAAATAAGCCCATAGCTTTAAGCTTAAATCTCCCCTGGTGCAAAGGGGAGATTTTAAGCCCTTTGTTCTTTGTCTTGTTGAGTTCTAAAGCCCAAGTTTTTGGCTTATTTTAAGAGCTTATAAGCTCTTGTATAAGCCCTCAAAGTTTCAGCCCTTGAAGAGCTTATTTGATGGCTTATTTTTAAGCCCAAACATGCCTCTTGGCTGTTTTAGCATTCCCTTAAGCTGAGGGATTGCTTATTTTTGACTTTGGCTTATTGAGCTTACTTCATAAGCTCATTTGTGTTCCTTATAGCTTATTTGGTTGAGCAATAAGCTGAGTTTGCCAATGTTCCTTTTTCTAGCTTATTTGTTCAAGTCTTAAGCATTTTTTGCCCTTTTAAGCTTGTTTTAAGCATTTCTGTCATTAAGCTTCCCACAGCTTATTTGGCCTTAAGCCTTTAGACTTTTAAGCTTATTTAGATTAGTTTAGCCCATCTCAGCTTATTTTAGTTCTTGCCTTAGCTTAATTCGACCTCAAGTCCAAAAGGACTTAGCATTTTCTAGCTTTAAGCCCATATAAGCCATTTCTGTCAAGTTCAAGCTTATTTTTAAGCTTATTCATTGGTTTTCAGCAAAAGCTCTAGTTGACAAAGTTGTTAAGCCCCACGAGCTTAACAACTTTGCTTCTTTGAGTTTTCAAAAAAAAAAAAAGGGGAAGACACTTGGTCCGGGTGAGCAAGACTCGAACCCGGGACCAAGCGGTACATCCCCTTCTACACAACACCACTTACCACTGCGCCCTTGGGTCTTTTTCGTTAAAGACTCAAGGGCCTATTTATTTAAAGGGGTTTTGAGCTTATAGGCTTATAAGCTGTCTAGCTTATTTTCGGGGCTTATTGCATAAGCTGTGTGAAGTTTGTTATTTTTCGTAGGTACTTTGTAAAGCCTAGTATTTTTAGAAAAATTTTCAGAATTTTTTGTAAACGTTTAATATTTTTTATAATTTAATTTAGTTGAAAGTTTATTTAATTCATAAAAAATACAAAAATTATCAAAAAAATATTTTGCTTTTTTAGAAAATTTTATTTTATCATCTAGTTTGTAGGAAAAATATAAAAATTTTCGTAGGGTCATTTTTACAACTTTTTACTTTTTAAAGCACGGTCCGGGTACGGGATTTTGTTTTGACTCGTTTTTGGGTCAAACGAACTCCGTTTTCGGTCTAGTCTTTTTCATTCTTCGTTATTTGATCCCTAGAGTAGTTTAGAAGCAAAAATTTCTTCGTAGGGTTATTTTTAAAGTTTTTAGGTTTTCCCCCTTTTGTTCGGGATTCGGGCTCTCGTTTTCTAGTTTAATTTCGTAATTTCTAGGTTTTTCTTAAACGTTTTAGTCCGTTATTATCTAATTTGACTTTTTCAACTTCCCAAACCAATTCCTTCCTTCAAACTCAAATCTTCGATCGATATGTCAAGGATCAACTTTGTTCATCTTGTGAAATGAGTAAAGCAAAAAGAAGCTCATTTAAGTCAAAAGTTGTTCCAAGTTCCCAAGGAAGGCTGAATTTGCTTCGCATGGACTTGTGTGGTCCAATGCGGGTTGCAAGCATAAATGGGAAGAAATATATTTTGGTGATTGTTGATGACTATTTAAGATACACTTGGACTCTTTTTCTATGATCCAAGGATGAAACACCAAAAGTTCTCAAAGACTTTCTCACAATGATTCAACACAATCTTCAAGCTCAAGTTATTACTGTCCGTACTGACAGAGGCACAGAGTTCTTGAACAAGACACTCCATGCTTATTTCAAAGAAGAAGGCATTGAACATCAGACTTCTACTCCTCGAACACCTGAACAGAACGGCGTTGTCGAAAGATGGAACCGCACTCTTGTTGAGGCTGCTCGAACAATGCTCTCAGCTTCTAAGCTTCCATTATCATTTTGGGCTGAAGCAGTTGCAACCACATGCTATACTCAGAACAGATCAATCTTGATATCGACTCATGGAAATATGGCGTATCACATCATTAATGACAGGAAACCTTCAATAAAATATCTTCACATCTTTGGTTGCATTTGTTACATAACTAGAGATGGGGAAAATTTAGATAAGATGAAAGAAAAAGGGGATCTATGTGTCATGGTGAGATATTCTACTCAGTCAAAGGGATATCGTGTTTACAACAAGAGAACACACTTAATAGTTAAGTCCATTCATATCAAGTTTGATAAAATCAAAGAAATGATGTCTGATCACAACAGTTCAGACCTCACACCACAACGACAAGAGATGTCTGTTGAAAATGTCTCTTCAGGCCTCGTTCCTTAAGGATAAAAGGCATCATATTATGATAACTCTAACCCCGTGCCCCCAAGACAAAATGTTGTTCCTCCAACAGAAAAGACAGATTTGTCACAACAAGGGTTGGAATTTCTCTTCAGTCATTTACTTGAAGAATATTACAATCCAACACACGGTCAAGCT
>BQNB010016037.1:0-44114 GCA_026074375.1 Tanacetum coccineum
CATCAAAATCACAAGAACTTGACCAAATTTTATACTTTCAAAATACTTGTTGCATGTGGGATTTTATTAGTGGGATGTGTAGGCCTTGATGAAGGGATCGAGAATATACATTTAGATTGTATTGCATGTCGGAAATTTGACGAGAATAGTGGTGGTGGTGCTTGGCCGGTCGTGGGTTTCAAAGAGGGAGGAGGAACAACAAGTTTTACTAAAAAGAAAATAATGGAAGTATGAGCTTCCTTTTATAAGAAACAAATTTGACACTTTGGCACTTTTAGTCCCTCCATCCTTATTAGTCCTTCAAAATTAGTACGAAGCATTTTATTTTATTTTAAAATCGGCCAACAAGCTTGGGTCACACCACGTTCGTAAATATTTTTATTCTGTCTCACTAAATTTAGTTTAAAACATTTAATAAAACGTTAAATCGCGTAAAACACGACCTTTAAACGTGGTTTTTACAAAAACTCAAGGAAAAACATTAAAATACAAAAATAAAATAATCACGCTCTCAAAGCGACAACATAAATTTTTCTAACTTACTCGAAAGCTAAAAACAAAAAGAAACTCAATCATGGCTTGAAATTTCCCAATAAACGGAAATTTTCACCAAACCTCATATAGCATAAACGACTAAAATCAATTACATAGAAAAAACAATTATCATAGCTCGGGATAAATGTTGACCTAAAACTCGGGTTGTTATAGTTTCCAATCATTACCCAGTAACACAAGCTTCCCCTCAATCGTCTGACTTTTCAGTTTATTAATCCTTGCAACCTAAAGGTGTAATACTTGGGGACCAAATGTCGAACCAACCACATCTTAGACAACTTTCTTACCTGAATTAGACGACCCCCTATTTGATCCAAGCTCATCACCTTCCTCAATCGTAATAAGCGCATAAAAAGGGTTAGCAGAACTCGCAACTTTTCTAGACATTTCAAAAATCGGTTTCGTACCACTTGAACTAACTCTATTGTTTTTAGAGACGGCTTTCCAAACTGGTTTCTCAGGCTTAAAATGAACCTTAGAACCCACATGTGTACCATGAGAAGAAGAAGGATGTTGGAAACCATCATGGTTTGTGTGTTGTTTCTTAGGTTTTTCAACACACTACTATAAAAAAAAGCCATAGAAATTTGTCAAAATAGCCCATAAAGAGTGGTTTTGGAACCACTCTCCGAGGGGGGGTATCTCCATGATCGAAACATATGAAAACCGGTTATGTAACCAGTCTTTATTAGAAGAATCGACACCGGTTCTCTCCCTAAGAATTGGTCTCCATACTAAAATAAACATACATGTTTTATTGGGAATGGACACTGGTTCTCCCGCAACATGTCTTTATATAAACATCTAACCTGTTTTTATATAGATTAAAAAGATATGTTTTTATCTCAAAACCTGTCTTTTTCTTAATCTATTTTTTAATTTTGGAATTCTTTAATAAATTCCTAAATTTACAAATTTAACCCACCAAAATAAAGAAATATAAATACAACAAATATATATAATCTGATTTAGATGGACCAAAAATGTCAAAATCAACAAATTAAAGTAAATAAAGACAATTTCAATTCAGCTTAACATAAAACAAATACAAAATTCAAATCAAATTAAATCACTAGAATTCAACAAATAACCATAAAGAAAAACACTAGAATTCAACTTAATTATCTAGGTCTAATCTCGCCACAATGTGAACCATGCGCCAATGATCGCGTTCAACTCTTTGTTCTCCAACGGACGCTCATTACTCAACGGTACCTACAAGTAATTTAATGAAATAAAAACATCAGTAATCTAAAAAACAAGAACTCGCACGTCTGATATTTCATGCAAGCACAATGTAAACCATGCAAGATTAACAAGCACTTACTATGTTCAGGAAGTTTTTGTTTTGATATTTCAGCACGAAGTCATGCATCCATTTCATCACATAATATCCACACTCCCATTCACCCGGCTGACGATTCACAAGAGGGAATTCCCACTTCAGACTACCAACGACCCTAAGAAGAAAATAATATTGTATGAGTTAAATTTTATAGAAAAAAATGTAAAATCTTAAATATTTAAGATAATACTTACGACTCCATAAGTCCAGCGAGCCTATAACATTGCTCATTCGTGTTTGAACCCTTTGAAGAGTTCAAAATAATCCCATTCCATGTTTGGGGCATATTATGAAGAGTACATAATGACGACTGCATTTTGTGTACACGTTTTAGGAAAAAAACAATAACCAAATGAACAATATTTCAATGATAATTAAGATGGTAAGATATGGTACCCTTGTAGATTCGGTGCAAGATAAAACTCGTAACCCGTCAATGATTAAGTTAAGTAATCTATGGTTGCCCACTTTCATAAAAGCATGAATCTGCTGTAATCATTGCAGGGTTCAAGAAACCAACCTTGTTATATGACTTTTTGTATAATAGACTCAAAAAATAACAACACGTAAACATAAAATTAGTAATATATCAAATAAGAAACCATTGAACCAACACTAAATTATCTAACTGCCCTTTTATCTAACATGTTTAATAATTTAGAAGAGAGATGGACTGAAATTACGCCTCAGCTAGAAACACGGCATCAACTACGCTAATCCAAGACCAAAAAGGCAATCAGATGTTCCAAGTCGAGGCATAGGTTCTATTCTAATGTTATTACAAGTGAAACCTACTTGATTGTCTGTTTATCTCCTCTAATTACTCTATAACTATAATCGGCCTTCATATCGATGAAAGTACAAGTTTCTTAGACAATGTTTAAAATGTGTAAGCAACTACCTATTGTACCAGTAGCTAACAACCTAACGAATTTGGTAACACGAACAGATGTGTAACACTGGTTGAATCCAAAAGCTTGT
This sequence comes from Tanacetum coccineum, assembly GCA_026074375.1. Classification (NCBI taxonomy): domain Eukaryota; kingdom Viridiplantae; phylum Streptophyta; class Magnoliopsida; order Asterales; family Asteraceae; genus Tanacetum; species Tanacetum coccineum. The sequence goes on from BQNB010016037.1 coordinate 2,882, forward strand.
CCTGCATCAGCACTCTACTATAAGCATTCACGTATAACCAGTAGAATCTTATACTTAGTTGGATGATGAACTCACCGGGACCTTCTGTAACACCCCCATTTTTACATATAGCAGCGGAAGCTAATCTGGGGTATTACTTCAAGGTACAACAGTCATAATCATAGAAAACAAATCAAAAAGAGTCGTTTATGAAAATAAGTTATCATTCAAAACAAATCAAAAGAGTTCGTTTATGAACTAAGTTATCATTCCTTATTTCTTCAGAGGTGTTACCAAAAGAGAGGTTTCCAGAATCTAAATTACAACATCTTGAAGATAATAGTTTTTTAATCTTCGTTTGTCCTGTCACTCCGTGCCATTAGTTCTTGAGATAAATCATGTGCTAAAATTTCAACACAAAGGTTGAGTGAAATCCATAGGTTTAAGTAATATAATTTGAATGCAAATGTGATATTTGGGTTACGTTGATATACACCCAGTATTGAAAACATAATTTATTATTGCCATTAGCTCATGAATCCGATGCCTTAGGTTATAATGATAATATTGCCCCTGCGGGCACCTTTGCCAAAATACCCGCGTGATTTCTAATGATGTGCAATTGGTTACACGTAACTGGGTACACCAACGGGGAGTCCAGCCCAAATAGATCTATTCACATCATTCGCGCTTACTACGGAGAGTAATTAACGGTTCATGATTATGGGGACTTAAAGGCAAAGCAGTTACTTAGGCAATAGTAAATTGAAATAGCATGTAGAAATAATTGCATTCATGTTTATAGCATGTATCCCCCTCGCGGGTTTATAAAAAGATTGAAATGCGAGGCTATGAACTCACCTGAACAGTTATAGGGAAATTGATAGCTAATGTATAGGGAATGAAAGTAACGGCTTCAACACGGCAATCACAGACAACCTGGGTTAATATATGGCAAGTCTTAGTTTGATTGTATATATAAGTTTTTGGATATCGATGTTGGTTTTGATATAAAAATTATCATAACACCGTTCGGGCCATCATAGTTTAGAAGTCATTTAGTAAACGTTTGTGGAGCTAGGGCACTTTAAATCGTAAACCCAACAACTCAGACAGAACGTAATACCAAGATAAAACTTCTTAATATGAAGCTCCCTAGTATTGTGGTATGATATGGATCCGGGACATGATTTTTAAAAGCACATCGATGATGAATGATATAAGGATTAGCAGTTTTAAGCATTTTATTCAATATCTGGAAATGTTAAGCACGAGGAGCGTTAATTAAAGTTATGTCTGGTAATGTTTTGAATATGATTTTACACTTTTTCAAAATGTTACATTTTAGACCCTGGGGTTTAGAAAACTGCAAGTAGACCCCTAGGGTTTGCATTTTTACGACTTTGGTCCCTCAACTTTTATTGATATACCAAGTAAACCTTGTACTTTAAAAAATGACATAATAGACCCTTATAGTTATAACTTTAATAAAATGACATTTTTAGTCCTTTTTGTTATAAGTTTCTGAAATTTATGATATATACCCCTTGCATGGATTATAATTACAAAACATGTCCAAATTGCCATGCAAGCTTAATTTAACATTTCAATAGTCATTTATAAGTTATAATAAACTAAAATATGAAGATTTAACACAACATAAGTTTAATTTAACGATTTGTTAAGTTAAAAGGTAAAACGGGTCAAATTAGGGTTTCAAAATGAAAACGCACGGGTTTTAAGGTCAAATTCTCTTATGACTTATCAAAGCACTTATTTTAACATTATATAAGCTTATTAGGATAGATTATAACAATAGTTTACAAGTTTAGCTCATAGTTTAAGTAAAAACATGAAATTAGGGTTTCGGGTGTACGGTTTTGGATCAAAAAGGCATAACACTTAGGTTTTTGAGTTCAAAGCTTTAATTTTGATTTTAGCAACGAAATATGAAATTATGAGTCTATGAAAGCAGAACATAAGCTTAGAGAACCTGTTTGTGCTTTTATAGCTTGAGGTAACGGGTCAGAATCGGACTTTCGGCTTCGTACGGCTAGAGTAACGACTCCGGGCTTTCGTTTCTTGGTTTGTTTTGCTTCCTTTCTGTAATTGAGACTTGTTAAGATTTATTAGAACTCATATTGAAGCAAAGAGTTGCTTACTATGAAGGGGTATTAGTGGAGGAAGTGGGGGATGAAGAACAAATGAACAGGCTGGCTTCTATTATACCCATTTTCAGATTGGTGAGCAATCAAGGCCTTATGATCTGTTCTTGAACACATAGTAGAACTAGTTTAGGATGTGTCCAAGCTATAAAATTTTTTTCAATGGTGGAGGTCTTGAAATCTAGGTTTGAATGTGTTGGATTCCTTCCTTGCTTGCCGCGCTGAAGAGAGGAAAAAGAAGCACATAGTGCCTTCATTCTTGACCATGGAGTGGTCAAAGTACTGGGTTAAGCTGCTATAAAAGAGTCTAGAAGTATCTTGGGTTGGTTTTTGCACATGGTGAGAGTTTAGTGGGTCAAATTGAAGTCTAGAAAGGGTGCGGGTCTGTTTTAGGTCGGCGTGGTGTTCCAAGGGTCTTTCCAAGGTTACATTGTGTTTATAATGTTTAAGGATAGATGAAATAGGTTGTTAAGGTGCTGGTATTAAAGTAATTAGCAAGTTTAAGCAATTACGTTCTGGGTTAAAAAGGATTAGAATGAAGAAACGAGTCACGGGTTCAAATAGGGCTCGTTTAGGGTTCTTCTGACTTTTCTTGGCTTTTATTTGCGTACTCTTGATTAGATTTGATGGAATAAAAATCCTAGGGCTTTATATAAAGTATTAGTCAATGAAGTTTGGTTGTTGCGTTTTTAAGTTAAAATGGGTTTTGAAAATCAGTAAACGGGTTAAAATCACAATTAGGGCACAATTAGGGTTTTCTAGATTCGTTAAGGTTTTCTAGGCTTTGAATTCTTGCACATGGCCAAGTTAATGATAGATAATGATTTGTAAACTAATTTTATGAGCTTACACAATGCCCCTTGGTGGTTACTTGGTTAGAATGGTTTATTAAACGAGGTAAATGGAGTTAAATGAACCAATTAGCTACACTTAGGGTTTTTAGGATCTTGTTTTTACGTACAAGGAAGATAAAATGATATCGTATATGATGAAATAATTATTGAATGGTTTGATATGAATGTAATATAAGTTTTTAACAACTATTTGAGTGTTTGGTTTGGGTTTACAATGGATAAAAGCCAAGAAACAGGTCATGGTTTAGAAACTAGTTCGGTTTTAGGGTTTAGGGTTTTGAATTAGGGTTTTGAGTGTAAAAAGATGTATGAAAGCTTATGAATAGAATATTTAGGGTTTACATCTTGTAAAATGAGTGTAGTAGCTTAAACATAAGTAATAGTGAAGAAATGAGGATGAAAACGGAGGTAAAACGGCTATTTTAGGGATTGAGCTTAATGACTTATGCATTGAGCTTTTAAGGACTTGTACTTTGATTGAAAGAGATTATATATTTCAAATAAGATATTATATTGCTTGTACATATGTTTTAGTAGCTTGTGCATTCATTTTAGGGGTTAACCCTTCCATGAGATTAGGGTTTAGAGGCATCCGATAACGGTTTAAAGCCCATTTTGATATGATGTTGCAAATGGTACTTTTAGGAATAATGTACCTTGTAATAATGACATTATGATATTGACTTGATATGTTATGATGTTTTCTTAACATATATGAAGATAGGATTGCCATATGTAGGTTGTCCGAGTCCGTTAACTTGAGTTATGCAGGTTACATTGCATATTGAGATATTGGCAAAGTAATGTAATGTAATAAAGCGAAAAATTTCCCTGAAAAAGGTGAGTTCATATATAACTGATAGATTGTACATCATCTAACTTAATAGATGGATATTTACATTTATGAAAATTGTGGGTTGTTATACAAGTTTTCCTACGTCAATCTACCCCCTTAAGATATCCTTTCATATTTCCACCCTGCTAATTTTTATTCACCTTCTCAACTATTCCATTCTAGCTCACACTTTTCTTCATGTTAACACCTATTGGAAGCCACAGATACGTAAATGGTAAGAAACCAGGTCAGACTCCAATACGGTTTACAAGCCTTACAATCTCGTCATTTCTGGCACCAATACCATATGTCTTGAGAATATTGATTTTAAACCAGAAGCATTTTGTACACACTCGAAATTTTTCATCAAAATCTTTTGAAGACTCCATTCGTGAAGTACTAAAGTGTCGTAATCATACTGAAGATGAGAAATAAGAACATCATCATGACTAATTATAATTGATGACATCAAATAGTTGATACTTTTCTATATCAAATTCCCGTGTTTATTACCTTGTTTATATCAATTTTATATGAATCTGGTACTTAATTCATTTATATTGCAGATTCAGGTAATTAAAGGCATTGGAACAAAAAGATGCGAGAAATGGCCAAAATAGTACCGATCATGTAACCTTCAAATTGATGGATATTAATGTTTATCATACACTTATAGACATCCCACTATACAACCCATACTTTATTTGAACCCGAAACACTTTTTATCCCTATATTTAAATTCTCAGATGATGGTAGAAATTTATTGTCAATTCACGACCACTAATAAAGTACTAAACGACCCAATTGGACTTCCATATTGCATTCCCAACATCTTCAATGAGTTGCCTAACTACTGTAATTTAAAAAAAAAATAAGTCTAACTATTTTAAAAAAATTCAACATCACAAAGTGTCCAGAAAATGGCCTGATTCGACTACCAGAAAGTTTGACTTGATCAGACCCATTTAGACACTTGAGAAAAATCTATAAAAATTACAGGAGTTCTTAGACATCATAAACTTACTTCTATAGCAATTTCATCAATTAAAAAAATGCTTTGATAAGGTTTTTGACCTCACAAACACAACCCAGAATCTGTCCCAAAAACTCGGATTCGACAACGAATCTTGTAAAATTATTTTGACTGACTTTCACTCACTTTTAATTCACGAAACCACATGAGTATGACTCTCTAAAGATTTATTTTAGCTCAGAAAGTAGGACTCTCTAAAGATAATCTTTTGGCTCTAGAAAAATTTCAATAAAATCTATTCGTATGACGAGTTATGACCCTTACAAAATGACTCAAAATCTGCCTAGTTTTTAAATTACGATATTTACAACAATCAAACCATAAATCACCCATACCACTAAATATTTTTCCCAATCAATTTTGATGATCATAACTTTTAATTCAAAATTTTTTACAAACCCTAATCCATCATATTTTAGATTTTTTACATATTAATCAAATGTTAAAAAGTAATGTGTGTTTAAGAGTATAAACAATACTTAAAGTAACTGCTATTTAGGCATACTAATCCATGCCTAAACAAACATGCCTATGCATTAAATCAATTGTACATTGTATCATGATTTTTTTTATCTTCAAATTTCACCAGTCATTTTTTAAACCACCAATTAAAACATTAGGCACACAAGTAGCTGCTAATTAGGCATAGAATTATTTTTCTAAACTAAACTGATTTATGATTACACAATGAGATCAAAATCTTGATTTTAGTAGCTTAAAGAGCTACAATGGAGGCTTGGGTTTTGATTTGGGTCGATTGAAGAGAGGAATTAGGAGAAAAATACAGACTTTTGTTTATATCGAATAGTTAGGGATTTTAGGGAGACAAGTATGGAAGGTTTGTTTAAAAAAATATATCCCTTCTTGTTTTAAAAAAAATGTGTCGACCCATATATATTTTTTTATTTTTTTTAAAACTTTATATTATGTATTTACTTAATTTTGGTATTTAATATAAAGTATTTACACCTTTATATTAATTCACTTACACTTTTAAAAAAAATAAAAATACTTTCTAAATACTAAATATAAATCATTTATTTCACTTATTATTTTCCCAAATATTATTATTATACACTAACTTAATAAATTATCATTTCTCAACTCACTAGTTGGAGAACTAGCTAGAGAATTAGTTTGGAGAACTAGTTGGAGAACTAGATTGGAGAACTAGTTTGGAGAACTAGTTTCTCGGAAGTTATAATCGCCAAACGCACTAAAATTCTAAAATCATCAATCACATTCAAAAATGAAATGATTAAATCCCATTCATTCCTTCCATTAAAATCATATATAATAAACACATATATCATATCACATAATCCCCAATGACTACGACATAATTTAAAACACATAGATCTAGCTAGGTTACCACTAATGGTTAAACTAACCTCGTTAAATTACGGTTGTCAAAGTCTACCCTCCTTAGGGAAATTTTGTCCCAAAATTTAACTAGCACTTTCGACGACACCGATCAGCAAACAAATTCGAATACATAGCCTTCAAAAAATCCTCACGTTCTCAAGTAAACTCAGGTCTACGCTTAGAATTCTAACGAACCTTGATGATTGGGATCCTATTACGTTTTAACTTTTTGACTTCACGATCCATAATCTCTACAGATTCTTCAGCAAAACAAAGTCTTTTCGACCCTAATTTCTTCAAATGGTACATGCAAATTTGCATCCGCCAAACACTTCTTCAGATTCGATACATGAAATGTATCGTGTATACTACTCAACTCCTAGGGCAATCTCAACCGATAAGCTACCGGACCTATTCTTTCAAGAATCTCAAACGTCCTACATATCTCGGAGCTAATTTACCTTTCTTCCCAAACCGTACCGCGCCCTTCCAATGCGACACTTTTAGTAACACTCGATCACCCACTTCAAACTCTAAAGGCTTTCGCCTATTATCAGCATAGCTCTTTTGACGATCGTTGGCTGCTTTGAGTCTCTCCTTAATTAACACCACTTTATCGGTAGTTTCCTGCACCATTTCCGGACCAATCAATCAATTCTCTCTGATTCAGCCTCTCAAGGACAGGTGTTCCTACACTTCTTTCATACACGCTTCAAATGGGAGCACACCGAATACTTCGAATGATAACTATTAATTATAGGGAATGCTCAGTAAAGGTATGATGAGATACTATCCCAAATGCCACCAAAATCGATCATGCACGCTTCAACATTTCCTCAAACTCTGAATAGTCACGCCTCTCTGTTGTCCCATCTGTTTGAGGATGATAATCCGTACTCATATCCAATCGCATTCCTAACTCTCTATAATGTTTGTCAGAACCGTGACATAAATCGTCCATCCCGATCAGAAATAATCGACAGATGCACTCCATGCCTCGCTATAATCTCATCGATTTAAAGTCTTGACAAATTCTCCATATTATAGTCTTCACGTATAGCCAAGAAATGAGCTGACTTGGTCTGTCTATCGACTATTACCTAAATCGTATTCGACCCACCACTCGACCTTGGAATTAGTGATTATAATCCATTGTGTTTTTGTTCTCATTTCCCACTATGTATCATTTGGTGGTTGTAGCAAACACGACGGTCTTGATGTTCAGCCTTTACTTTTAACAAGTCAAACACTTACTAACATATGTAGCTATATCCTTCTTCATACCTGGCCACCAATACATGTCTCTCAAATCATAATACATCTTATCGGCCTCCCGGATGAAAGTAAGAATATCTGTCAGCATGTGCCTCATCCATAATCATAGTCCTTACATCACCAATCAAAGGAACCCATATTCTATCCATAAAGTATAAACCTCTATCTCCTTTTTTCTCCATTTGATGATTTAAGCTACGCCGCATTTCTGCTGGCGTGTTCTCTTCCTTGGTCACCTCATTCGGAGCAATCAACAACTTTTCCTTAATGCTAGACTGAATCGTCATAGACATTGCTCACACTCGCTTCTGTTTCACTCTTTCCTTCTTACTCAACGCGTCAGCTACTACATTCGCTTTACCTGAATGGTAGCGAATCTCACAATCATAATCACTAAACAACTCAATCCATCTTCTTTGGCGCATATTTAACTCCTTCTAGTTGAATATATGCTGAAGACTCTTATGATCCGTATAGATAACACTTTTTGTTTCGTACAAGTAATGTCTCCAAATCTTAAGAGCAAAGACCACTGCACCCAACTCTAAATTATGCGTGGTATAGTTCTTCTCGTGAATCTTTAATTGCCATGATGCATACGCAATCACCTTGCCTCTTTGCATGAGCACACATCCCAATCATTGATTCGACGCATCACAGTAAACTACAAAATCTTCGGCTACATCAGGCAATGACAATATTGGTGCGTTACATAATTTGTCCTTCAAAGTCTAGAAAGCTTCCTCTTGTTCCACGCCCCACTCATACTTTTGATTCTTCTGCGTTAGTGCAGTGAGGAGTTTAGCAACCTTGGAAAAATTAGCGATAAAATGTCAATAGTAACCTATCAATCCCAGAAATTACCGGATCTCTGACGGTGTCTTCGGAGCTTTTCAATTCTTTACTGCTTCAATCTTACTTGCCTACATGAATTACCATTGCTATTGTCACACCCGCCAAGGCGGCGGCGAATCGCGAGGGCGTAACGACGATATGGATATCATCACAACACAATGGTGTCTATATAGAGAACTACAATGCATAAAAGAAACCAAGGTATAGACACGAGGTGTCATGAAAATACCCAAACAAAACAACAAGATAACTGGCGTATAGTATTGAAGCAAATGGGTAGTCAATACCAAGAACATTGAAAAACCATCCAAATTAAACCTAAGCAATTCAAATCACAAACATTCAATAATTTATTCATGCAAGAAATAACTAGGGAGATTTAAACTCTGCAAAGCAACCTATGTCTCTTCTAGCCACTCCTCTTTTCTTAAGATCCCTCTGATGCTAACCTGAAAAATGATGCTTAAAAAACATCAATCACAAAGGTTGGTGAGCAGTCATAGGTTTTTCGACATCACAATTAAACTTTCAATAATATTACTGTGATTATAAAGCACGGTAGGACCAACATATGAACTATCAAGAACTTTTTGATAACATGAAATTCCACATCATCATATAAATCAAACAAAATCATTTATACTGGTGTAGGCGTACCGTCTCCGATCAATCACACATGAGTAGTAATACTCATTCGATCCAAAATCAAACTCACTGATATTGCCAAACACAGTACATGCAAGTAAATTACAATCCTTGACATGCCAAACACAGTACATGCAAGTAAATCACAAACCTTGGCATGCCAAACACAGTACATGCAAGTAATTCACAACCAACATGTGACACAAGGTCATATAATAGTCATTAAGATGTTCCTATATCATAAAACACATAATCACAGCAATTAAAACATTTCAAAATACTTTGCATAATTTCCATCCTAATTTAAAAACAATGTAAAAAAGAGGGACTATGAAACTCACCTGACGCTCAATGCAGCTTCCCAAATTTCCTAGCACAAAACTACGCAATACAATATAAACGTGTTACACGCGACTAAGCCAAATGCTTAAGTCCATGTAAAAATCATATGATGGATGTATAAGGGGTGTACATACCTCCATGGGTCACCCCGACATCATGCCCAACCTTAACCCTCTCATTTACTCATAAGTCTACTTAACTACATTTTACCGAAAACATAAAACTTTAGTGACACTTCCAATTTTTTAAACATACCTATGACCCTCATAAATTCCCAATTTAAAAAATCATCAATTAACTTCCGAGTTACAAATTTAGAAAGCTATTGATAATCACATTCCTTCTCAAGTTGATGCGTCAGTAAGAAGTTATATGTCTGGACATATTCTTCATGTTCATCCAGTTCAATCACAAACACCCTCTGTTCCAGAACAACAATATCAACTGTATCTCTCTATGAAAGCCGATCCTCAGTTGCAGCAACAAGACATAGCAATATGGCTAGCACTTCAGATGAAGTTTGAGAGTCTTCAGGTACCACAAACTACATGTAGAACTTCTGCCGTTCGCCCAAGAGATCAGGACGATCCTCATGATGATGCTCATCCTGAGGGGGAGAATCGTGCAAAGCGGCAGAAGACTTCTGAGTATGAAGCATATGTGTCTGGAGAGTCATCGTCTGGACAGGTCAATGAAAATGAACAAGGTCCATCAACTTCAGGAAATCAAGAGCAAGAAGACGATTATGATTTTTGGACTGAGTCTTATGCTTCAGATGATGATGAAATACCAACGAAGCAAATGTCACAAGATATTATGGAAGAAGTATCACTGACAATTGATGAAGCAAAATTAAAGAAAATGGTTGATGAGATGTTGAGACAAAGATGTACTTCAGGAGATGAGCATCAATATCACATTGATCAGATGAAGAATTTCTTGAAAAGTGACATTGTTTGGGAAAGTAGAAAGGAAATCCTTGTTTCTCCGCATCCACGAAAGACCACACCTCTAGTTCAAAGTTGTCAGAGAGATCCTGAAGCTCCACCACTATCTCTTATAAATCAAGACCTTTTGTATCTGAAGAAAGGAAGTTCAGGGCCTGAGAAGATAGTATTGTCACTTCACAAGTTTCCTGCAATTATCTTTAATGATGATGATATCGAAGAACGAACTTCCAGATGGGTGAATAAGTGTGTTAAGAAATTTAATCCTTATGCTCGATATGGTGTTGAACATTGGAAGAATCCTCATGCAAAGATCTTCTACATAAGGAAACAAAAAGAGCCTGGAAAACCAAAGGAAGTGATTTATTCGAACTCAAAGATCATTCAAGTTATCAAGACATACTGGGAATTGGGTCATGAACACAAGTTTATCACAGAGATAGTTGCAAGAAGAGCTAATGAGTGCATTGTGTCGATTACCGAGCCTGATTACAAGAATCTCAATAAGAATGATATTGAGGACATGTATTTGCTGATTATGAATGGCAAGGTTCCTGACTATGCAGAAACAGGGTTGCTATGGTCTTTATCAGTATTCATCAGAAGTTCAGTGTTATGGGAAAGAGTGCATGATTTTCAACTTGGAATTGAAAGTTATCAACAGAAAGTTAATCTCAATGTACCAACAATATCTTTCCCAAGAGTTGAAAAACACAAAATGTTCTCCATCATCTATGAGCCCGTACATGGAACCATATACAAGAATAGAAAGAAAGAGAAAAGGGTGATGAGACATTAAGAGATTCATAAGTTTTGTGATGCAACGCTAAACAGAGTATTAGAAGGATTAAGGAGTTACAATAATGATGTTAAGTATGGATATATTCAAAGAGATCTCACCAATGAAGAAGTTGAGTATTTGAAATTGTTTGAAGAGGAGACTGAGGTATGATTGAAGTATCGAAATCAAATGAGAAGATGGGAGATGTATGTGAATGGAAGACCAGTTGGACCACGAAGAGAACGCCCAGAATAATCGACCCTTAGGGGGAGATTGTTAGGTTCATAAAAAGTGTCGATTATGTGATTTAGTTATTAGTCTTTATTTTGTTTAGAATAAAGTAGTTTGTAATAAGGTATATTATGCTAAAAGTAAGAAATAGCATAATTGCCAAAGAATAGAGAATAGATGTGAAACATTAGAAAAATAAAGGAAGGGAAGCTTCCTTCCTTCTCCTATAAATGCCCCTTCTAATCATCATTAGAAGGTGATGCCTTGTAATAAACTTTTCCTTTTTCCCTCCATTTTATAACATTTGAAATTTGAATACTTGCCATCCTCTACTATTCTCTCCAAGCTTTCATGATTGATTATGTATGATTCAAGATAAACAAGACCTAACACGTTGGTTTAACAAGATTACTTCCACAATTAAGTATAGAGATGTGCCTAATTTGTCAATTAAGATTATGCTTTTTCTATTTTCTATCGAGGGGGCAGCCCGAATTTGGCTTGAAAAAGAACCCCCTCGTTCTATTCTTACTTGGGAAGATCTTGTTTCCAAGTTTATTAACCAATTCTTTCCTCCTTCAAAAACTACAAATCTCCAGAATGAAATTACGAATTTTCAACAACGTTTTGATGAATCATTTTGTGAGGCATGGGACCGTTTTAAGGATCTCCTTCATGCATGCCCACATCACGGTTTCACGGAGTTGCATCAACTTGATACCTTCTACAATGTTTTAACCCCAACCGATCAAGATTCTTTGAATGCCGCCACCGGTGGTAATCTTTTGACTAAAACTCCTCGGGATGCTTTGACAATTATTAAAAACAAGTCAAAAGTTCACAACTCACAGAACAAATAGATTGTTTCAAAAGTGAGTACGAATTCTCCTTCTTCTTCTACCCCTCATTCTCCCGAGATTGCCGCTCTTGTCGACGCCGTTAAGGCTATGCTTCATCAGAAATCTTCTCCTCCTGCTTCCGTGAAAGCTGGTTAAGGAAATTTGCGTTACTTATGGTGGATCGCATCCTTACCACCAATGTCTTGCCACCGATGGCAACATTTTTCTGGAATATAAAGATAGTATTCAAGGATATGTTTCAGCAGCCGCAGTTAACTATAATCAGGAAAATACCGGATACCGTCCTTAAAGTGTAGCTAACCAAATTCGACCACCGGGTCTTGCTCAACTGAATGTGCATAATAATCAAACCCGGTACAATCAAGGTTACAATCAAAACCAAGGAAACAATCAAGGAAATCCGAGATATTAAGCTCCGATTCAGCAAACTCAAGTTGCTCCTTCGAATGAATTGTCAAATTACAAGAAGATAATTGATACTAATATAAAAGATATGCAAAATAAAATAAATAATGTGAAAAATGAATTGAGAAATGAAATGAAAACTTCAATACAAACTTCAATGTCAAATCAAACCAATGAGCTTACTAAAAGTGCTTAACAAAGAGCTTGTATGAATGGGTCTATATCAGTTTGAGTTGTTATTCCCTAACAATTTCGACAGCTCCGAAAATGCAAATGTTGAGGATTTACAGGAGAAGGAGATGGTTATGTGCACTCTGATGCTGAGAGGGAGCTCTGAATCTGATTTTCTTTCAATTCCAATGACATTTATAATTCTGCTGGATGCTTCACTTTCGGCCAAGGACATGTGGAGAAAAGAGTTTGAACGTCTTTCATGAGGGGAAAATACGAAACAAAGTTGATAAGAGAAACACGTTTTACAACGCGTTTGATCAGGTTGTTGCTTGAACCAGGGGGAAGCACTTTTTTTTGTCTAACAATCGTTTTGCTCAGTTAATGAATGATTTAGAAAGAAATGACATGCATTTTCCAATTGTCACAATTAACACAAAGTTTCCGAATAGCTTGCAACCAGAATGGTTGAAATATGTCACCCATGTTCGCCTTGCTAAACGTCTGACAGTGGATACGTTTGATGATCTTTTTTATTATCTTCAGCAATTCGAGAAACTGGTTAATGTCTCAAGAGCAAAGAAGTTAGAAAAATCTCATGATCCTTTGGCTCTCGTAGCCCCACGGTCGTAGTTATCTCCAAAAACACATCTTCTTTTTATATGACACATCTATGTCTGCAGTTGATTCATGACGATGAGTATCAGTGGATGATGCTGTTTTACCAACTCACACTCTCAAATAGCATTGCACTGTTGTTTCTTGCTGGCATTACTCAAAAATTTTCTAATCCAACAAATAATCGTCTTCGATTATCCAACACAGAAACCAGCAATTTAATAAGGGCGACAGATGAATATTCAAAGCAGAAACTCTGGTAATGCTGGAAGAAATAATAGATGAACTTATGTTCAAGAGGAAATTGTTGAGGGATCGAATGCTCTAAATGAGACTGGAAATGTTCAAAGGACTCTTCGTACCTCGTCTTCAGGGAATATTTCAACTGTTCAATGTTACAACTGTAGTGGAAAAGGACATTATGCTAGGCAATTGTCAAAGCCAGATTTCGGGACTCGAAATACTTCATGGAAAAATGTTGCTGCAAAATAGGATAAACTAGGTCATTCTTACTGTGAGTAGAATGATTTTCTTTGCTGATGTACAATGATGGAAGAAATTGAAGAGAACTCAGTGCAAAACATATGCTTAATGGCCAGATTCAACCAGCGATAATACTTCTGATGTGCTGCTGGCCAAGCTATGGATTCTGCATTTATAAGTGAGGTACAATCTTCATCCAACAATGAGAATGAAGAACAAATGTATCCGGCTCATAATATAATTATTAACAGTACCATTGGTGATGATCAAATTGATAGCAATATTATTTTTTATTTTTTTTTTTTTTTTTTTTTTTAAATTTTTTCACAAAAAAACCCCAATGGGAATGTTAATAGTGGCAGTGTTGAAAAAGATACACATGTTTCTTGATCTATTTGCGTTAGGCAATTAGCTAGAAATGCATATCGGAAGCTGAAAAACAACAAATATGTGCTCAAAAAGTTAAAAATAAAAACATGACTTTGGACTAGTAGTTGAGTTATTAAGGAAGGGTATAGTGTTTTGAATAACATAAACATGGATAAATAAATTATCTCAACGAATTTCCTTAAGCGATAAACGAGCAAAACATTTTAGCCATCAAAGCCTTACAGTCTAATTTGTTCGTGACCGAGATATCATTCGAGAGCTAGAAAAACAACGAGATAAGTTTAGAGTTAGATGTCAAAGATTACAAACGGCAAAAATGAGGAACTTCAAAAGGTCTCATTCTAATTTTAAAAAGGCAATGATGTGAAAACTAAGGATAATATCATGACATGTTCTAGATCTTGAGGCCAAACTTGGAAAAAGAATGTTTTATCTAATTTTGACAATTTGGCCAATTCTTACAAGGAAAGTTTATGTTGGCACCAAAGCCATGTCTGTGTTATGATCAACTATTAAAACAGGTTTCGAAGGTACCCGTAAATCCTTATAACTCAAGAAAGCAATTTTCACTGTCCAAAGTTATATCTCTGCTCTTCTAGTTTAGGTAATTCAGAGATTTCTTTGAATGTTAGAGATACTGAGGACACTCTTGATGATGCTTCCAAAAGTCAACAAAAAGTGTACAAAAAAAATAAATGATCCAATTGCTGTTGCAAATAAACAGAATTGTTGGACAATTGATTATGCCAATTAAATGCTCATCTATAAAGACTTTGTTCCTCAAAGAACTTTCTGCCTGTAGCGAAAATAATTTCCTTCTTCTTTTATCCTTCTGACAAGTATTCAAATTTAAAACTCCATCTTTATCCGGCATCAATGCCGACGTGAGTCACCTTTAATTATGAATTAGATAAATAAAAAATTGTTTTCAAAGGTTGTCTGAATTAATTCAAAAGAAACTGTAAACGGAGCAAGCATTTTTAAACATCCACCTGAAGAAATACAACTCAATGATTTTGTCAAGATCAACTCAACAATTGTAAACGAGTTGCCAGTTCTATTTTGAAGTCTTTAAGACATTATTTCGTGGGATATAAAAGTGTTGAAAGATGTTTTTGAGTCTACAGAAGTGAACTTTGTGAACTGGAGAAGCAACTGATTTTTGATGAAATGTTCAACTTTAGATGTATCTCTCAAGCATGAAGTTGAATTAAGTGTGTTGTTAAATCATGAATGTGTAGACAATTCACTCCATGCTGAAATTGAACAACTTAAAAAAGAAATCCATTGAGATTCAAGAGGGTTTGCAAGCAAGAATAAAAATTCTTGAAAAAGATGTTCAAAGGTGTGAAAAGCAAAGTGTTGATTTTGAATTAAAGTTACAACATGAAAAAGAAAAACATAAATGGGATTCAAATTTGAAGAATAAAAACACAAATCCTCTTGATTATTCTTGGATTTCAAAAATGGAAAAACTTGAAGGATGAGGAAAGTGTCTTTGGATTTTTCGGTTGCCATCTATTGATAAAAGAACGTGACAATGTTATAAGTAGAATATCAAAAGTCTTTCTTCAATTCAATCAAAAAGGACTCGGTCTCAAACTCACCAGAAATGGACGAATTAATTGCACATGTCTTTGAGAAAACATATGCATATGGTGCTATTCGTGCTGAGAATCAGAATC
This sequence comes from Tanacetum coccineum, assembly GCA_026074375.1. Lineage (NCBI taxonomy): Eukaryota > Viridiplantae > Streptophyta > Magnoliopsida > Asterales > Asteraceae > Tanacetum > Tanacetum coccineum. Next base: position 18,801 of record BQNB010016037.1, read on the forward strand.
TTTTGTTTACCATATCTGAGTTAAAAACTAGACTGGCAAATGTTGAAAAAGGTAAGTCTGTAAATACTAAGTTTGACAAGACAAATGGTTCTCAACCTCTTCTTTGTGTCACACCATTACACAAACATGTTATTCAAAAGAAAACGGATGTTTAAAAATCAGAAGAAAACCATGTCTTGTCAAAACCAGACACTTACAGACTTCACCGGCCAAACAAATAGGGGTAAATTCAAACAAAAATGTCATAGCACCTAGAATGTACAAAGTTGTCACAACACATGAATCACAAACAAACGAGGCTAAGCATGATTTATCTTCTACAGGAATGAATGCTGCATCTAGTGTTAGAAGACCAATGAATAGAGATTCACATGTCAAGAATAGTGTCTTAGCTAACTCTAAGAAGCCAGCAAAGAAAGTAGGCAGAGTTTATGTTAGGAAAAATAAGCAAACAGATAATCACATTTGAAAATGTTATCTCAAACAAAGAGAATGTAATTGATATTGATGTTGCAAATGCTTCTAAAGTGAAAACTTTGTTATGTGTTTCTTGTATGCAAAATGTGCTTATTCCATGCCATGATAACTGTTTTGCAAATTATAAATTGAATGTGCATTCGAATGTTCGTAGAACCTTATCCACTAAATCTAGAACACCAAAATCTTATGATACTACTTATGTAGTTCACAAGACTAGGTTTTCTAAGGAGTCGACACTATCTAAGTCTTTAGATAACTTCTTATGTAGTTCAAACTAAGATTGATGTCGAAGTAACCTCCATAAGCTAACGATAAAAGTTTCTAGTACTAACGCGCGAAAAGAAAATTTACGAGATAAGTCTTTAAGCACATACATGAAGAACAAGATTCGAACTAGTCGAATCTGGCAAAAATGGTTTGAATCAAAACCAAATGTTGTTTGGTCTCCTGTTAACACAAAACCGAATGGTCAGAATAGTCGTTCATCTGAAAAACAATCAGTCTCTGTTAAGAAATGGGTAGTCAAATTACCCACTTGTCCATGTGTTGTTTCTTCTTGTGTTGTAGGTAGTTCAGATTGTTCTGTGGATTATTAATAGTGGTTGTTCAAATCATATGACGGGTGATCGATCACTTCTAAAAATTTTCATTAAGAAATTCATGGGCACCATTCGCTTTAGAAATGATAATTTTGCTGATTCATCAGGCTATGTTGATTATATACGGGCCATCTCACTTTTTGTCATGCATATTATGTTTTGAAGGTCTTGGGACATAATCTCTTTTAGGCGGTGGGTTGGACATTTTATGATGTCGATTAGAATGTGGCTTTCGTTCTAAGAAATGTTATGTGCGAATTGGAAGGAGATGATTTGCTTACAGGCGGTCGCGAAAAAAAATTTATATACTATCTCCATTTCTGACATGGCTGCTTCTTTACCTGTTTCTCTAATGTCTAAGGCAACTTCGACAAAGTCATGGTTATGGCACCGCAGACTCTCACATCTTAATTTCGGATCTGAAATGATCTTAACAAGACTTGACTTGGTTGATGGTACTTCTGAAGTTTAATATGAAAAAGATCACTTTGGTTCTGCATTGTGAAGAGGAAAAGCTAAGAGACATGCTTCTCATCACTCATATAATTCCAAGTGATCACTCCAAATTGGAATTACTTCATATGGATTTATGCGGTCTAATGCGGGTAGCTTCGATAAATGTAAAGAAGTATATTCTTATGATCGTGGATGATTATTCTCGATATACATGGGTTTACATTCTTCTTCGAAAGATGAAACTCCAGAGATTATAAAGAAATTCATTGCTCAAGCTCAACTGAATTATAAAGCCAAAGTTTGCAAGATTCGTACAAAAATGGAAAACTAAATTCAAAAATGGCATCTCTAAGCCCATATGAAAAGTTAGGCACATGCAACATTTTTCAACTGCTCGCACGCTTCAGCTAAAAATGGAGTAGTTGAAAGAGTAATCGAACCCCTTGTTGGAGCTGCTCGTACGATGCTTATCTATTTCGATTACCTGAATTTCTTTGGGCAGAAGCAGTGGCTACCGCTTGTTTTACTCAAAATCGGTCAATCATTCATACACGACATCACAAAACACCTTATGAGCTATTACGTGACAGAAAGCCGAATGTTAAATATTTTCATGTGTTTGGTTCATGTGTTAATCAACAAATGACCAGAGATGATCTTGGAAAAAAAATGAAACCAAAGAGACATTGGGTCTTTATTGGATATTCGGAAATTCAAAAAGGTTTCAAATCTATAAAGGACGCACTAAAGATTATGGAAACCATAAATGTTAATTTTGCGAGCTCACATAACTGGCTTCTGAACACGATTGTCTTAGAAACCCTGAGCTTCAACGATTCCTTAAATATAAATCATCAACAGTAGAAATGAGATACTCGATCTAAATGAAGATTTGGATAATTTGTTCGGTCCAATGTTTGAATAATATTTTGAGAAGACGTTTTCTGATACACCCTCCATCAATTTGATGCACACCGACTCAATTTCATCGAAGATCTCACCTTCTACCATCTTCAATTATTGTTAACGAACATGAGCTCCTCCATTGCAACGACATCTGAGATACAACATCTCTAATCTCTTTAATCAGGGCTGATGAATTCAATCCAGAAAGATTTGCTCATTTTGATGGCAATTCACCATTTGTTTCATATAATCCTCTAAGTCATGAGTAAATTGAGTCATCTAACCCGGTTAAACATACGTATTTTATATTATATTATATATATTTTTGAGAGTGAATTTTATCAAGAGTAACTTGGTAATTTTCTTAATTTCTCTTTTAAAAGTATTATATTTTATAGTATATAAAACTCTCAATCAGCAGGGTCAACATGAAGTCCTTGATTATCGATGAGATGACCAAGAAATTGCACGATATGTATCCAGAAATCACATTTAGAGAACTTGGCATACAATTTCTCTCCAAGATTATTCTGAGATGACTTGCATGTTCTTCTTCGTTGCGAGAATAGATAAGAATATCATCGATGAACACAATTGGGTCTGTGACTGGTGGGGGAGTTGTACCTGGGTTTAACCTCGTGGGCCTTCCTCTTGGTGCCATTTTCTTAAATCACAAGAAAACATAATACCCGTTAGATTTCAAAAATCTTAACCATAACCCGATGTATACATAATAAATAAAACGAGATCACAACACATGGTGAAATACACAACAGTATTGAAATTAACAAATCGACATTCATTCACAATAAATTCGATTTCATATAAAACATAATCCATCCTTTCCATATATAACTTGGGAAAATAATACATGATTGGTTTAAATACAAACGATCACAACACTTAGGTTACAAGACAAAATAACCTAAAGCCATACTAGCCGAGATATACTCGTAATACTTAGTAGGCTGTACAAAGTAGCCGATACATGAACAAAAGATCTAAACAGAGTAGCTAGACAAAACAAAAGATCTATACAGTCTGCTAGCTGGGAACAACCCATAATACTTAACAGACTGTACAGTAGCTACAGTCATAACCCAGTCTAAGAACTGCTACTGGCCTCCTCTGGTAGCTTTGGCTCTGCAGGATCCTTAGCAGGTCCCTGCTGTCTCTGAAGCTCGATCATCTGAGTCTTGAGGCTCTTCACTATCTTTAGTGCCTCCACTAACTGTCTTTGTCTCCGATGGTCTGCTTTCAGCAGATCTTAAATCACCGATTGTCTCCTACGGTCTGCTGCCTGCAACTCAGTGATCTCAGACTGCTGAGCCGTGACCGTAGTCTGAAGTGATATGCCCTCGGAACGTACCTGATCGCAAGCATCCATCGACTGTGCCCAAGCGGCACCAGATACTCTGGCCTCCTCCTCCATCAGAAGGGCAGTGCGTCTATGGAATGGCCTATCCCTGTACAACATGTTGACTTAGGCTCTAAGTAGTGCTCGGTCATGTCGTGCATCATCCAGCTAAGAATATATGATCTCATCCTCCTAGTCAACAGTAGTAGCCAACTTAGTAACTCTCTGATTGACCCCCTCTAGGGTGGTCAGTACAATCTCTTGGATGGCTCCTATAAGGTCATCCTATGTATCCGTAATACTATAGCCTAACTCTCTAGACGTCTGGCGTCCTGGAGCGGCATCTAACATATCAGCAAATCCATAAAGGTCTGCCTCAGCTGTAGTAGGTCCAACCAGCCTAGCAGCACCAACTATCGAACTCTCCCCGACCTCGTATCCAGGACCAGGAGTAGTACGACGCGGCCTCGTACGAAGTGGTAAAGTACCAGCTGCCGAACTCTCCCTCCACCTCGTATCCAGACAGGATTAGTATGACAAACAACGGCCTCTTACGGAATCGGTAAACACGATCCAGGCATCTCAGCATCCATGAACATGAGAATGGTTAGTGCATCATTCTTCTAATCCCATGCAGCTCGGATCCCAAAGATATCCCTCAGTAAAAGTAGGGATAATGGGTGGAGGTGGTGGAATATGGTATGGTGGAAGAGGGTATTAGAGAAGTGGTGATGAGTATGGAGAGAGAGGTGATGGTGGGTGGAGTAGGTTAAGGCTAAACAACTCCTCCAGCAACTTCCCTTCCTATCGAGAGGAACGTGCCGCACCTGTGATCGTGATAGACATCCTAGCCTATGGACGCGAAAGCAATGTATGGGTCCTGGTCAGCTGATAAGCAACCACTGCAGGCTTGGCAGGAGCTAAGTGCTCATGGACCCTCTGCATCATCATCATCAATCTCCTCTGTCAGCAGGATAGTCGGCTGGATCCTCCTCAGGATCCTCCTCCGTCAACCTTCCTCTACTAGTCCCTCCTCATGGTCGGACTCTGGTATAGACCCCCTGGTGACTGATGAGTTAGTGAGTCAGCAGCATGCATGGCTGCTCCTCAGCCGGAATACCACATCGTCTATGGTAAGAACTCCGGTTAAACGGCTCCGGAAACAAGGTACATAGATAGGTGAAGGTGGTGCTGCTCTGGCTCCTCATGGGCCAGGCCCGTAATCTTGTGATTGGTGGTCCCTCAAGGGCCAGGTAATGGTAAGTTCCGGCGATGGTGGATACCTGAAAATAAGTCCCCGACTCCTGTGACCCCAGTCTGAATCGTCCTCGAGATACGATGTGTATGTAACCGAAGAGTGGCTCAGAATCTGACATGATATTAGCTGAAATCAAAAAAAAAAATTAGCTTATATAATATATATTAATAAGACTATCATCCAATATACGTAATATATTATAAACACTATCAATTATGCATGTATATAGCCTAACCGACTAATGCAATAATTTGTATATGAATACCCCGTAAAAACCCTTTTGTATGTATGCAATGTTTGAAAACGGTTATAGTCCAGCAAAAACATTTTGACCTGGTTCTCTATAACCTTGGCTCTTGATACCAATCTGTAACACCCCCAAAATGGGTCGCAGCGGAATAAGGATCCGGGGCATGTTACTTCAAGATCAACAGCACAAGATATATATAAGAATGACACAAAAGTCCTTTAGATGAGTACTTGGATTTAAATAAAAGACATATTACAAAAGCTTATAGCTTTACTTGTTCTTTGTTTCATATTACAAAAGACAACATAGATTTCCCAAAACATGATACACATAAGTCTTTAACAGTACAATCCCAAAACATAATCCAATGCATCCTTGGCACCTCGTGCCTATTGACCTCCTAAAAACATTGCTTAAAACGTCAACAAAAATGTTGGTGAATTCACAGGTTTATGTATTTAAATTATGCAGGACCGCAAGACTTTCCCGTGATGTTACAACATATGCCAACAATCACAAAACCAGATTACTGTTGCACTAAGCTCATGACACCGAAGCTCAACTCTAATTGCTATTTTAGCAGTTATATTTGCCCGTTACAGATGTGTAGACCCGCAACACCAAGACCACATGGTCAACGTTCGTTCCCAGATGATAGCTAATCACCCAAACAGGGAGGTTAATCCCAATAGATCTATTTATAACATTCGCGCTCGACAATAATGCAATTAACAACTACATCTATGCAATTGACAGTTCATGATAATGGCTCAGGAGGGTTTCGCTACTTATGCAACACATTAAGGATGATAATCAATACACCTTCAAACACTTGCTCCAATTTAAAAACAAAGCCATGTTTCGTCACCCCGAATAATAATAAATCAGTAAAAACTGTAAAAGTGGGGCTATGAACTCACCTTGAGTACAGATAGTCCAAATAATCACAGATAAAACGTCACGCAAGACGATAAATGCAACCTATTTAAATTAAGGCCGTATAAAAGTACTTAGATTACTTAATTAATAATACATAGAATATAATCTTATATTGTTTACAAATCGTACTATTATCGTTCGGGCTATCATTAAATAAAGAGGTCATGACATACGTACTAGGAGTTTAGACACTTTAAACGTAAATCCAACAACTCATCATACCCATCCGAAGAGGCCATCCATTATGAAACTCCCTAGTAATAAAGCACTATTGATAACCACTCAATATTCTATATAGGCATAATCACCGACTAATCGTTTTAGTAAAATAGTATTTATAAAGTGAAAACGTTTATACATATAACTTTTCGTAAAATGACCTACTTGGGTCGTTTAAAAGCCCGTTTGCTCTCGCGTTTCTTACGTCCCACTGATCTTCGTAGTAAGACGATGCGATCAAAATATTACATTATCAATCAAGTTTTTTAAGATTCTGCGATAATAGTAAAATAACTGTTCATATTAACAGCTATAAACCCGTTTTTACTTCCTTAAATAGCGTAAACTCGTAAATCGCGATAACTTATTCGTTTTAACTCCGATTTTAGTGATATCCTTCGAGTACGTTTCTCGTTTTATTAAAAAATATTTTATAATATATACAAGTTGTCCACTGAGGAATAGTGATTTTACTGTTCAATAGTTTAAAAAATTTCTTTTATAAACTTTAATTATCGAAAATGTCGTAGTTTATTCGTTATAGTTTCCCGTTGGTTAACGATCTGCGTGTACGATCTCTTAATCAAAAGTTATGAGAAATATTTTAGGATTTTTTAACTCAAAACCAAATGCCATGACTAGTAACCTTTTTATAAAAATAGTTTTATAAAAGTATTTATAGTCGTAAACTCGTTTTTAACGTATCTTTTTCGTTATAGATCGGTTTTTCGAGTTTCTTATCATTATGGAATCGTCACGAGACGTATTATTTTTATATAAGGTCAAAAGCTACTGTATTGGATTCGAATTTAAACAGCCCATATGTATTTAAGTGTATAACTTTATAAAAACTTGTTTTATGTATTAATTAAGTTAGTAGTTTACTATAAAAACTCTTAAAAACCCATTTGACACTTGTGGTACTTATAATAAAGTCCAATATCATCCCTAGTCCTTATAATTTCATTGTAACAAGTTTTAACAATTTCTTTCCATTATTTTCATATTTGGAAGATAATAAAACATTATAAAACCCTAATTTAACCTAAACATGTTTATACTTAATCAATAGGTTAACATACTTTTATTTTTACTTTTCCATGATATATAGGACCATATGACATAAGAATAAGTGCATAAAATCATAAACATAAATAATAACTCATTTTACATATTTAAAAGTCATTAGTGGTGATTATGGCTATATTTAACATGTAACACATAAAATTATAAGAAATAAAAGTATAAAGGAATTAAGAAAACCTTAGTAATGATGTAAGAGATGAGATATAAGTTCTAAACCCGTGTTTAGATTCAAAATCAAGCTTTCAAGCTTATAACCCTAGATTAGGTTTCCAAAACCCTAATCTTTCCTTTTTCTTCTTAATCCTTGCAAATGATGAACCAATGCTTGCAAACACCTTAGAATACCTTAAGTATGTTGTGTATATGCTTGTATAATCTTAGAAAATCAAACTATGGATTTTGTTTCCAAGGGGTTTTGTGCCGTGAGCTTCAAAGAGAGAACAAGGAAAGTTTTTGTGATTTTTGGTTAAGTATATAAGAAAGAAAGAGTGCATGCATGCATGGGTATTTATAGTCAAAATATCTTCCTAACTTAACCATGGTTACTTTCTAACCCTAGGTTAAAGTTAGCATGACAAGTTGATAAAGGTGTAAGAGTACTTTTTACTTAATATCTAGATATTTTGCAAAGTTTGAAAAGTCTTGGTCTCATCTTGTAAAATTCGGCATATATATATATAAATATATATATAATAAAACTATATAAAATATATAATATATAAATAAAATAGTAAGAAGTGATTTTTGGTTATTTTGAGTATTGGGTATAATCGTGGGTATTCGTTTAGGCGTAGTTAGGTTTTAGAACTTCCGGGTATGCCTAAACGTATTTTAATTATGAAACGTAAGCATTTTTACGTAGCCTGATAAAAAATAAATGAACAAAGTCCATTAATTTTCCCCTCATAATGAATCATATAACACTTGCTGATGCAAACAATTAATTCGGTTAAAATGCCCGTTTACATTGAATGATCATTTTTAGTTTACGCGATTTAACTTAACGTTTACGGTTTCAGAGTAAACGCGTAAAACCCTAAAAATAAATTATAAATTTCATAATGTCATACAATGACCTAAAACACGAGGTGTTATACAAAACCAATTGATGTCCTTAAGCAGACTAATGAAGAAGCGCCAACACCACTAGAGCCCATGCCACATGATGTCGTCAGCCCACATCCAACAGAACATGTTCAAGTTCTAGGGGTACCAACACAAAAGGTGCAACACATTATGCTCTTAGATCATTTGTCCAAAAGAAGATAATCATATTCTTAAAATTTGATTGATATTTAGCCTACCAGTCAGACGATGAGGTTTAAATGAGTTTCCTTTAAGAGAAGACTCAAAGAGACAACATTGTATACATATTTATTGCACATCAAATGACATAAGTGTTTACTCATACTTAAGAAATTAACTACGATTAAAACTTCTTCATTTACGAACTTTACATATATAAAGATGATTTGATTGTCATACTTGTTTTCTTAGAACGAAATATGACAAACTAGATTTTAAAAACTCTTTATTAAATGATTACCTTGCGACTCTTTATTAAATGATTACCTTGCGAGGACGATATGTAATCAAATGAGGTTTTTTATGAATCCAATATAATCTTTACAAGTATACAAAAATTCTAGAATCTAAGTACGGATTAAAAGCGTGGATTTAATGAGCATAATCTTAAGTTTAATTATTAAATCAATCACTTGTTGGATTTGATTTTTGATTATAAATAAGATAGCTCATGAGTACATTTGAAAGCTAGTGGGAGTAATTTGTTTTATTCTTCTAAAATTGAATATGTTATTGGACATATTAGAAATAATTTTTCATCTAAGTAAGATTTTATCCCTTAGATTAAATAGAGTTTCTTGTAAGAATTTTAGGAAATGAAACATGCAACCTTGGCATAATATGTTTTAAACATATGTGGTGAATTTAGCCTGAATGCAATATGGAATATCATTAAGTGTAACTTAATGATCTATCTGACTTGGCGAGATTGAACACATGAATGGAGGCCTTAAGTCCTACTAAAGGATTCATTATCTACATCATATTGTATATAGGATTAGTTGTATTATTTAAATGAGTGTAAGATGATTGGATAACATTTGAATCTAATTGAAATATATTAAAAGGAACATTCTGATTAATGTTTAGATTAGGAATTCATTCCTAAATAAAGATACTATGGATATACATTATGATAATCATAGTAAGATCCTTATAATCAACAAACCTTGTATTTGTGTGATATCCAAACATTATCAAAGAAGTGTTTAGAGTTTACGAGATGATACTCAGTCTTAGTCAATGCAAGTTTTTAATCTTGTATGATAACATGGCTAACTACACATGCTTGGTTTGAAGAGCATAGTTGCATAATACTATATTAAAAGAATAAGAATGCTTTACAGTTTATAAAACTATTAAGATGATTGTCTCTATTAGGATGTTTTGCATATGTCATGCATCTTAAGGAATGTAATGTGACTAGACTCATATAAGTAATAGTTATAAGTAAGTGCACACTTACAAAATAACAACCATCATATTAATTTAAAGAACTTCACTATTCGTGAATTTTTGAAATAAGTATTCTTAAAGTTCCACAAGATCATAACCTAGTTGAATTATTCATGGAACCTATGTTGTGAATAAGACATTGGTATTCAACTAGGATCATCATGTATTGATCTTATTTGGTATTTAGATAATGGAACTGTAAGCAGTTGTATTAAATAATGAATTGACATACGTGGTATGATCGTTTTCATTTATACTATTGTGTTCTATATTTGCATGTTTAAATCCTTGAATAAATTTATTTATTCTAAACTATGTCCATTATTAGTTAACAATACGGGAATATTGTTAAGATAAAACAAATGTGAGTGGTTGGTTATATTTTTTTGAATATATAAAGACATTCTGCCAACTTCACATGTTATTCAATGTGGTTGAATATTGGATACCCCACCTCTCGTTAACCACTTTATAGATTAGCGTCATTGAGTGAGTTACACATATGGTGAAAGTTTGTTTATCCTCAGACTTAAGATGCAAGCAGGTTTTGTGTGTATGGATGGCATTTCTTGATTCTAGTCAACCGCTATGCTGAATAAGGTAGTTATAAAGGATACTTTCAAAAATGTTTTTGAAGTACATGACAGATGCTCGTAGCGAAAATAGAAGTTGTTCCTCCACATGTTTGGGAGTTAGATACTTACTGGGCCCTTTGTTGGGTTGTTCAGATGTTTGCGTAGTCGCGCCCAAAGTGTAGTTAAAATGATTCTTTTTACATTTGGTAATCTTAATTTGTAGCAACCGTCACAGGATCAGGTTAGTCAAACTTAGTGTTAGCCGTGTTTTTAGTAAAGTGATGGTCATTATCAATCCCGAGCCTTGTATAGGAAAACTTAGTTAACGGTAATATCTTTTAAGCTAATTAGGCCTAGTTGTCGGGCTGAAAGCCTATTCGTAGCTTGGTCCGGTTCAAAAGACCCATAAGGAATCCCACAAGGCTTGTCCACTCTATGTACTATATAAAGCCCTCTCCAAGTGTGGAGAGGGTGTTGCTTAACATTTATTTTCTTAGCAAGTAACCATTTTTCTCTTTGTCTCTCTCTCTTTAGTTCTTTCTCTCCCTCTATAAAATCTTTTCTCTTATTTTATGTTTATGGTGATGAAATGATATCATCTAACATGTGGTATCAAGAGCCAAGGTTGGGTTTAGTGGTTTCGTTTTGGTGGTTTATAGCTTATTGATTTGGCTTATTAGCTTAGTTCATATTCGAGCTTATTTTACATACAGTTATTTTTTTCTTCTTTCTTTGCTTCTTATTTTGGGCTTCATATCTCATTATCTTTTTTTTGTCACAACTAGATAAATGTCTTTAAAGAGGTATTATTTGTTTTTGAGATAATGAGTTAAAAGCTTACATAATAAAACTTTTTCTTGGTATAAAAAACTTGCTTCTTTCTTTTCTACTCGTTGCTAGTTTTTATTTCTTCTTTACTTTACTTATCTGTCAAAAAGATATATTTTTTCTTCTTCTTTCAAACCTAAACTAGCAAATTTTCAAATTATGTTTGTGGCTTATTAGGGCTTCTACTTGCTTTTTCCAAGTTGTTGATAGATTACTAGGTCGCGATCTTATGTATTAGTTAGTTTAGGGTTTAAACTAATTAGACTACAAAAGCTTTGTTTTTTTCCTCGTCATCAGTAGCTTCTGAGTTGTAGCTTTTCGTAGCTTATTTTAGAATTAACAGCTTATCCTCAAAGCTTATTCAAGATTTTGGTTGGTTATATCTCTTGGAAGTGGCTTATTTTGGTTGGCTTATTTCATCATTGTGGTCCACACCGTTTGAAAAACAACAAGAAGGAGACCAAGATCCACCATTAAGGAGCAAGGACAAGGACGGTTTTGTTGGTTTAGCATAAAGACAATACAAGGATGATAGTACGTTATCAGTTTTTATGAAGGACACCAGATTCACACTTCATAAGATTAACCAAACTCGCAGTTTCCAACGACAACCGAACTCGCAGTTTGGCTCTTTTAACCGAACTCGCAGTTTCATTCATCATCCGAACTCGCAGTTTCATTCATCAACCGAATTTGAAATCATCTGAACTCGTAGTTTCATTTATCAACCGAACTCACAGTTTCCAAGGACAACTGAACTCGCAGTTTAAGCTCAACCGGATATGCAGTTATTTATTGTGACCGGATACGCAGCTTATTATTTAACCGGACTCGCAGTTTTAAGTTAATTCGGGATTTTTGATTTCGAGTGTCGGTTAGTTACGGGACTTATAATCTATACCATTACGATCGTGAACTCGTTTCGATCATCGTGGCATATTCATTTTTCATCGACGGTAATCGTAGCATTCCGCGAGAAAGAAACAACATTCGTTCCATTTTACAAAATTTAAACGTAGAAGATGAAAAACATGGAGGGAAGTTTTATTATTATTAAACTAGAATTCAACTTTGACACATGCAGTCCCTGAACCTTTTAATAATTTCAAAGTTCATCCTTTGTTTGATTTATAACCCTCATTGTTGAAACTTCATTACTCCGTTAGTCCTTATTCTTATAAATCAGACTGTTAGTTATCAAAAGTGAATCGTTATTGCACCGTCAGTCCTTATTTGAGCTTTAATCAACTGTTAATCATTTTAAGCTTAAAGTTTGTGCACCAGTCATCGTTTTAAGCTCTTAATTCGTTAACAAAAGCTCAAGTACTTCGACAACAACACCGATTTCAACAACAATTAATCATTGTTTCACGGTTTCTTCTTGATTTTGTAAAATCCCGCGAAAAATTCAATTATTTTCTCGGTTTAAATCTAAGAGTTGTAAAATCCCGTGAACGTTAATTGGTTTCAATCCACAACAACAATTACTTTACCTACTTAAGATCCTTGCATATCATTTCACATTACTTTTGCAATGTCTACTCAACAAGATATTTATGCAGCCGGTTCCGAAAACCGCCCTCCTATGCTTAACAAAGAGAACTATGTTCTATGGTCATCTCATCTTCTTCGGTATGCTAAGAGTAGACCAAATGGAAAGTTAATATACAATTCCATTATGAATGGTTCATATGTCAGATGAATGATTCCTGAACCAGGTGATGCAGACCGTGAAGTTCCTGTTAATGAAACCTTTCATGAGCAGACAGACGATGAACTCACTGAGAAGGAGCTTAAACAGGTTGAAGCCGATGATCAAGCCATTCAGACTATTCTTCTCGGTCTTCCTGAAGACATATATGATGTTGTTGATAGTTGTGAAACTGCTCAAGAAATCTGGTTACGTGTTCAACAAATGATGAAAGGTTCCGATATTGGAATTCAAGAGAAGAAGGCTAAGTTGTTTAATGAATGGGAAAGGTTTACTTCCACTAATGGGGAATCAATTGAGTCTTACTATCATTGTTTCTCAAAGTTGATGAATGATTTCAAGAGAAACAAACACTTTCCAGAAAAGATTGCAAGTAATCTCAAGTTCCTAAATAACTTACAACCAGAATAGAGTCGACATGTTACCATTGTTCATCAAACAAAGGACTTGCATACAGCAGATTACACTCAGTTGTATGATTTCTTAAAGTACAATCAAAAGGAGGTAGATGATCTAAGAGCTGAACGACTTGCAAAAACACATGATCCTTTAGCACTCATGGCAAATTCCAACAATCCTTTCAATTATCCAGTGTTTCACCAAGATCAACCATTATCAAGTACCTACATTCAACAACCAATTCCCAACAACAACAACTATAACCCACAACCATCATTCAACCAGAACTACATGCAACAATCAATGCAAATCCTAAAGACATTACAGATCCCACAACCGCAATGAACATGACACTTGTTCTAATGGCTAAGGCATTCAAACTAAACTACTTAACACCAACCAACAACAACCAAAGAATTTCATCAAACCCTTGTAATAGGCAGATTGCTCAACCGGGTATGAATATAGGTCAAGACAGACATATCCAGATGATTGGAGGCAATGGTGGGAATCAGTTTAGACAATATGCTGGGCAGAATGTTGGGAATCCAAATAGGTATAATGCAGTACAAAATGTTGGGAATCAGGTTGTTCATAATGTAGTTCATAATCTAGGTGTTCAGAATGGTGGAAATCAGAATGGGCTAATTGTTGTTCTAGGGATTGCTAATCAGAATCCGAATGGGAATGGTAATGTTGTAGCAGCACGGGCTGAGGGTAATGCGATTGGAAATAATGGTAATCAAATAAGGTGTTACAACTATAGAGGATTGGGTCATCTTGCTAGGAACTACACAGTCAGACCAATGAGGAGGGATGCTGCTTATCTTCAGACTCAGCTGCTGATTGCTCAAAAGGAAGAAGCAGGAATTCAACTCCTAGCTGAAGAATTTGATTTAATGGCTGCTGCAACGGATCTTGATGAGATTGAGGAAGTCAATGCAAACTACATTTTGATGGCTACTTTGTAGCAAGCATCGACATCGGGTACTCAGACTGACAAAGCTTCCGTTTATGACTCAGACAGATCAGCCAAAGTACACAACTATGACAATTGCTATGATAATGAGATATTTAATATGTTTACTCAAGAAGAGCAATATACTGAGCTACTCGAACCCATTCCTAAACCACACCAAGTACAACAGAATGATAGTAATGTTATTTATGAGGTTTCTGGTGTGGAACAAGATGGGGGAACAGTAGATCAACATCCTGTGACTGTTGAGGAAACACGTGCTTATTTTGAATTATTATATAATAATTTGGCAATTTAAGTTGAAAATGTCAACTCGGTCAATCGCAAAATAAAAAAAACAAATGCTGATTTGACCACTGAGCTTGCTAGATATAAAAATCAAGAAAAGTGTTTTGAAATTAGTCAAGAAAAATATGACAAACTTGAAAGATGTTATCCAAAGTCTGTTTATCAAGAATAATGTCTTACTAAAAAGATAAATGCACTTCACTTAAGTTTCGGTAAATAAATAACGACTTTGAATGAGGAAATTTCAAATTTAAATAAACAGCTTTCAAAGGAAAAATCAACTGTTTCTTCTCTTCTTGAAGAAAAGAAAAAGTTGAAGTCTGATTTCAATATACGCGAAGATGAGCTTCTTGATAAACAAATTTAACTTGAGAATAAGATAAAGGAATCAGATAATATTTTGGTTAAAACGGGTCAATCGATTCAAACAATGCACATGCTTTCACTTAAGCTAGACTCGTTTTACCATACCGAACAAAAAATGGATTTGGGTTATCAAAATCCTTTTTATCTTAAGTAAGCTCAGCAGAAATAACAAAGTTTGTATAATGGCAAAGTGTTATTAGAAAAGCATGATCCTCCTGTTGTGTATGATTCGGAAGAGACACTGCAACTCGCTTAAGAGAGTCGTCTAAAAATGAAACAATTAAACAAAGAAATAAAACTGGAAAATTATACAAAGATTAATCATCTTTCGGGGGTTTTTGTTTCTCAAACAGCCAAGTCACGTGAAGAGTTGTATCTTTCAAATACTTTCAAAATGGCCAATGTTTCTAAATCATTTTCAATACCAAATGAAGAATTTTCGGATGATACTACACCAAGGTTGCTCAAAAATTTCTAAATGAGGTAAAAAGCACCATTGTGACTCTTCAACGTGTTGCCAAACAAAAAATGACTTTGGATATACACAATTGGTCATCTTCTGTTCACCAAGAGATTCACAAAATTGTAAGGATGAAATTTTCCCTATCGTTAACCAAGTTGATGCTAGATTGCAAAATTTCAAAATACAATTTTTAAAAGAAGCAACTAAATTTGTTCGAGACTTCAAATCTCTTGCAAAAGAAGCTTATGAATCTCTTGTCAAACATAAGGCTTTGGAATTAGAAATCGAGCGTCTCTTGAGAGCAATTGTCAGTCAAGATATTATGTCTATTGTGCAAAATCCATCTGTTGTAGATTCATCAAATCTCCAAACTGAGCTTGAACGTACGAAAGAATGATTTGAAAATTGTATCATTAAAAAGGAGAATGAATATGCTAAACTTTGGAGTGATTGGTACAAAAATTATGAAGAATGCAAATATGACAAAATTTTGTACGATAAAGCTTATAATGACATGCAACAAAAGATCTTACGGTTGCAAGCTCAATTGGGAGATCAAAAGGGTAAAAGTAAGGATACTCCTTGTGTATCAAATACCCTTGATCCTTTGTCTCAGAAACTAGAAAATGAGAATGTAGAATTAGATTTTCAGGTTTGAAATTATGAAAAAGAAAATGTTCATCTTAACACCACATATAAAAACCTATTTGACTCTATCTCAATAACACGGGCTCAAACCAAAACAATAATTGACTTGTTGCAAGATAAATTACATGACACGATCTATGAAAATTCTAAGTTAAGAGCTCAATTATTTGATAAGGTTTCTAAACAAAAGGACACAACCAAAGGTACGAGTATGAATACTCAGTTTTGTAAGCAATCAATTTTGGGAAAACCACCTTCTTCTTCTGGATCAAAACTCTATGCTGTAACTCCTTTTCCAAAATCTAAGGGTCTTCCCAAGATCGATGAGACACATGCTTTGTCAAAACTAGTCACTTCAAACTCGGTACCCACTCCACAAGAATCAAAAGTTGTGAAAAATGATAATGTGATTGCCCCAAGAATATTTAGGATTAATCCTTTTAAGCCTTCTAGGGAAGAAAAGTATGTTGCAAACAAAGTTAGATCAAGCGTTAGGACAAATCCGATCACTGTTTCACAACCTCATGTCATCACTAAGAAAGATGTTAATTCTAACTCAAATGGTTTATCTTCTACAGGAGTAGACAACACTGCTAAGACCAGAAGGCCACAACCTAGGAGCAATACAAAGAATGATAGGGTCCCCTCTGCGTTTAAGAGTAGTTTGCAGCAAGAATAAAAAAGTTAAGGTAGAAGAACACCCTAGGAATTTACTGCTTTCTAAGAATAAGAAACATATGTCATCTGAATGTAATCACGTTAAGCTTGCTATTCGGAATGATAAATCTGAAGTTGTTTGTGCTATGTGTAAGCAATGTTTAATTACTACTAATCATGATGTATGTGTGCTTAATTATGTGAATAACATGAATTCTCGTGGTAAGAAACAAAAGGCAAATGTTTCAAACATAGAAAACCAAAAGAAACAAAAGTCAAAGGTTATGAAGCCTAAGAAAGTAGGGTCCAACGAAAGACTTGCTTCACTTAAGCCTAGTAAACCTAGATCTTGCCTTAGGTGGTCACCAACTGGAAGACTTTTTGACCTAAAAGGAAAAATAATCACATCCAGTGAATCTGAGAGTCAATCTGACTACTGTAATGGTGATAATGGATGTACTTCTAACCATCCGGAACCTACAATCAAACAGTTTCCAAATTCCACTTCTTTTCTTGGCAGGTTATCCAAATTTGTTTATGGTGCGTCGACTCGGGTTGTTCCAAGCATATGACCGGGAATCTAAAGCTCCTCATCAATTTCATCTGGAAGTTTTTGGGAATTGTTCGCTTTGGAAATGATCATGTTGCTGCAATTTTGGGTTTTGGTGATCTTCAATGGGGAAATATTTTGATCACCAGGGTTTATTTCGTTGAGGGCTTAGGTCACAACCTATTCTCGATTTGGGCAGTTTTGTGATTCAGATTTAGAGGTCGCTTACAGAAGAAATACATGTTTCATCAGAAACTTAGAAGGAGTTGATCTGTTAAAAGGAAATCGCACAACAAACCTTTACACTATCAATCTCTATGAAATGGCCTCTGCTTCTCCAATTTGCCTTATGGCTCGTGCAACTTCTACCAAGTCATGGTTATGGCATCAACGTTTATCCCACCTCAATTTTGACACCAAAAATGACCTTGCCAAAAACAATCTTGTCACCGGTCTTCTAAAATTCAAATATCATAAAGAACATCTTTGTCCCTCATGTGAGCAAGGAAAAAGCAAAAGGGAATCTCACCCACCCAAACCAGTTCCAAATTCTAAGCAGAGTTTACACCTTCTTCATATGGATTAGTGTGGTCCAATGAGAATTGCAAGCATAAATGGAAAGCGGTATGTTTTGGTAATTGTGGATGATTACTCTCGTTACATTTGGGTACACTTTCTCAGATCAAAAGATGAAGCACCAGAAGTGATTAAAACATTCCTAAAGAGAATTACTATCCTTCTCCAATCTCATGTCATCATCATAAGAACCGACAACGGCACTGAATTCAAAAATCAAATCCTTAAAGAATACTTTGATAGTGTTGGCATCTCTCACCATGCGTCTTTTGTCAGAACATCTCAACAAAATGGAATAGTGGAACGAAGAAATCGGACGTTAGTAGAGGCTGCTTGAACAATGTTGATTTTCTCTCGTGCACCGTTATTCTTATGGACTGAAGCGATTGCTACTGCGTGTGTAAAACCCAATATTTAAGGTCACTACTATTCTTAATCTTATATTTAATTTATAAATTTCAAAGAATTTACTTTTATTTAATTTTGGTCATTTTATTAAAAATCGAAGTTTTAATTATTTACGATCCATGTTTAAGACTATTATCCGACTTGAACCCTACGTAACTAAATTTTTAGAAAAGTATCCCGATTTATGTAGAACGATTTTTATCTTGTTCGTTCCCACTTCGTGGTTCCACCTTAACTCTCGTTATAGTTTACGTTAATACCCGTTAGCCTCAAAACTACCTACCTATCTTAAAATTTATACACTAAACATTAAAATTACTATTAATAAAACTTAAAATGTGGTAAGGACACCACATTAGTGGCGTGTCACCTTGAGGGCAAGTGTCTAAGACACTTGTCTTAGGCCATTGCATGTATAGATTACATAAAAAGCCATCTGTACTCACTCTTCTCATAACTTGATAATTTTTTTTTACATCTTCTCTCCATTTATCCGTCCCACATAAGCCATAAAATCACCAAATTCATCAAAATTTCCTATATCAATCTCTTAATAATCTTGTGCAATCTTGTTCCACATATTCTAAGCTATCTTTGAAGATCATAGAACCTTATGTTTGTAATGTTTAGGGTCTATTATGAAATGTTATATTGAAGGGGTTATGCATGTCATGGAGATGATGTTCTAGGTATAGATTAGTGATTATTGAGCTTGGTGTTGTTGGTGGTTTTTGGTGAACCTTGTTGGAAGTCTCTCAAAAGTTGATCTAGGTTATAAAGGGGTATTGATTTGAGTAAAAATTAAGTTTGAAGGATGAGATATTGCTTAGATTTTGGTTACTTATATTGGTATTGTTGGGTCAAAACTTAGAGAACTAAGGTGTAGAGGTGGTGTTGATTATTGTGGTCACTTTTGTTATTGTAAGGCTCTATTTTATTTTCTTGAATTTCTCTTATAAAAGTTATATTTTGACCTGATTACCTACCATAAAATATGCATTTTTATGTTATTAAAAGATATGACAAAGTGGTATGGCATTGCATGCACTTTTGGTGAGGTCAAATTAATGAGAGTGAGTGTTGATAAAGTGGTATTTTGGGGACTGTTTTAAGTCAGCAGATTGTTGGTCTTAGTACGAATTATTTTTAGCTTGTGGCCTACTATACAATTCATATTTTAGGTATATAAACATTTGTAGATTATGTGGTGAGTTGGATGGAGCCGTATCTCCTCCGGATGAGTGAGATATGACCGATTTACCAAAACTAGTCGAATCTGGACTACTGTTTGGAAAGTAAGTATAAGTCTATTTTTTTACACTAAAATGTTGAAATAAAAAGCTGATCCTTGTAGTAGACACATAAATCTAACACCTCCATTTGGCCTCACATGAATTGCTATTACGGTTTAGGAATTATGGCCGTTTCCGTAAGTAGTAAAATTTCAGAAAACTTTCTGGTTTGTGTTGTTAAGGGTAAACTATTAGTTCCCATTGATTGGAAGATAATTAGTGGGTGAGGCCTAGCATTCTGAAAACTAGACTCAAAGGTCTTTCCAGGAGCGAAAACCTCATATTCATAACCTTTATATATTAGGAGATATAGAATCTTAAATCAGGATAAAATCAGAAACTGAGTTTTTATGTCTTGTCTCAAAGTCTAAAAAACATATGGTACACATTGGTAAAATAAGAATTTGGGAACGAAACATAGTGGAGGCTTAAATACATATAAGGTCAGGTTACACACAAGTTTTTGAGTAAAAATAATTTGAGCAAAACCTAAGTGCAAAGCCATGCATAACTTGGAACATACCTTATGATCATATGATTTATTTTTACGTATTAATCTCTTTTTCGTACTAAGTCGCGTCACTTCTTTTAGGTCGCGACTAGATCGTTGGTGCTTCTTCTCTTAATTGATTTCTCGCTCGATCATCTTCTATTCACGGTGAGTTCATAGCCTCGCCTTTATAAACTTTAAATGTTTTTATAAACCCCCGCGAGGGAGATACATGCTTGCTTTGAAAATTTGAACACAAGTTGTTTTGGTATGTTGGACCCGATTATATGTTATTGTCATTGAGTAGCTATTTCCAAAGTGCCTAATTTCATAAACCGTCAATTGCCTATAATGGGTGAACGCTAATGCATTTAATATATCTATTAGGTTTGACAACCCCGTTCGAGGTCTGAATCGAATTCTTTCAAGCACCTTTTTAACGGAAGATTTGTATTGAGAATCGTAGGCATGAGGCAATAATACCTAGTACTGGGGCAATTGTGTTTGCATACAAGTTATGCGTTGTTGTCAAGGTTTCAGTGTCATGAGCTCAATGAAATAGAATTTGATATATGTCTTGTCCGTACAACAAGTCACTTGATGAATTATGCTTGTGTTCTATCTTTTATTTATATAAACTCTATGGATTCACTCAATGTTTTGTTGACTTTTTAGCATGTCTTATCTCAGGTAATCAAGGTTGAAGACTTGAAGCACACGAGGAGGAGCTTGCGCTATTTTATTTTGTTAAACTGTTTTTAAGTTCCATTCCTCACAAATACATTTAAATTATGGTTGTGGTTTTAAAACTTGTATGTTGGTTTTGGTTACGATCCTGTTGGAAAACTTTTGCACTCTGAATTTCTATGAATGAAACTAAGTTTTATAACGTCTCTTTTGAGTCGTTCTTTGTAATTTATGTGTAATTGAGCTATGATTTTGCACCCAAATGTTGGTTCCGCTGCGTATTAAATTGGGGGTGTTAAAGATTGGTATCAAGAGCCATAAGTTATAGAGAACTAGGTCATTTTTCAAAAACCTAAACTATAACTTTATTTTCTTAATTCGCGCGCAAAAATTCCTCGTGGTTTCCCTCTCAAGTCTTACTTGTGATTCCTATTTTAGTATTTATGCACGCTTCGGGTGCATCATTGTTAAGTATTTATTAAATAAATACTATGATATATATCAAGATATATATGGATTATTAAGCTTATATTAAAGCTTTTTGCATTTGTTTACACGTTTAAATAATTCATAATTAAATCATCATACTTATTTTAATGCATTTTGTATTCATCCGTATATTGCATAAATCTTTATATATGTAGTGACCTTATATATATTTATTTTGCGTGATTGCAGATTGTCATGGCGAACTTACCTTCCCCCGACCACACTGCAGATTTTCCTGATGATGAGCCGATTAACCCAGAACCCTCTCCTATTATTCTCTACCATGCACCCTGATAGTTGTTAAACTATCCATATCAATTTGTGCTTAAAAAGGCCCAATTCAACCCAAAACGGATCAAAAATGGCAAAAATGTGCTTGTATATGAGTTTTATGTGTGCAGGTATGGATATGTCAAATATCGCAAGAAAACAGTCAAAAACGGACACGAGAACGGATGAGTGATCAAGAAGCTAAAGAAATCAAAGCCGAAGCCAGAGAGATCATGCCTCAGTCTACCACAATCAACTGCAGCTAAACCACAATCAACCCACATAAGCCCAGCACCATTGTTTATAACTTCAAAGGGGCTGAATTTGCAATTTGTGAAAGTTGTTTATAACTTGAAAATGGAAAATCAAACACAAGGGCCAATGATGTAATTACCTTAAAGATTATAAAAGGCGCGGGTCTAATACCGGGTCAAATAAACCCGTAGATCACTTTTCAACCAATCAAAGCTCTAGCCCTAACCCAATTCAACCCGAACCCTAACCCGACCAACCCGGTTAGTTATAAAACCTTATAACGTTTACTGTTCCCCATTTTTACCCAAAACAGATTTAACTCACACACACACATATGAATACTCAAGAACACCATGAACCCTAGTCAATAATCTATTCACCCGCACCTAAATTAACCATAGGGTTAATCATCCCCTCACACCCCTTAACCCATCCATCACTATCAATCACCCAACCCTAACCCCCTTGAGTTAAACCCATGTGGCATAAGGGAGGGATCTCATTGGTTGATGTGATGTGTATGTCAGTCACACTCACATAACTAACACACGCCCAAGCCATGTCAACGATCCGTTTATACATGCTTTGATCTAACGATTGAAATGACATATCAAGGAGAGAGAAGAGATGGAGGGCCAAGATTAAAGAGAATAGAAGGACCTAGAAGATGATGAGCTCGAGCTTGGGGTATAAATACCCCCATCATTCCAGCATATGAGGTGTGAATTTTTAGGGTTAATTTTTAGTTGTTAATTTTAGGTTTAATAATTTTCGAGTTAGTTTTTTATAGTTTTTTTTCTTCAAATGTAATTTTCAATTTAAAGTTATGTAATCCTGTTTTACGATTGTAAGAATTCCATTTCAGTTTTAATAAAAGTATTATTTCATATAAATTTGTGTCTTCAATTGAATTCTGTCAAAATATTTGTGATTGTGTTTGTTATTGCTATTCAAATAAGGAAGGCTTGGAGTCTCTTGGAATTGGATGGCTGCTGAGACTCCAAGGGTTTTTAGAGCTGAGGGTCAGCATTAGGACTAGTTTAGGATTGTTGTTGGTTTGATTTAGGGCTTATGTGGATTAAGCCATAAGCCCACACAGCTTATTGCTTTCCTGTTCTAGCTGGAAAGCTAAGGTACACATTTATTAAGTTTCAATAAATTTTATATCTGTCTTAGTAATTCTGTTTACTTTGTTATGCTTTTTCTTAAAACTGTTAAATATTAGTTTGATTAAGCAGTTTGGATTTGCTGAATTGAATTAAGCAGTTTTCATTTAAGTAGACAAAATTTGTCATGTGGTTTTGAGGTGATTAATTAATTCAGTTTTAGGTAGACTGATAAGCTGCTAGAGCTTATCAGTGTGTTTTAGCTTATCATTGCTTATTAAAATAAGTTAGAAAGTAGCTTTTAAGAAAATTTGTCTTTTAAAGTTTAGTTAAATAAGCTGTTTGCAGTCAAAAAGGATGCTGGTTGTTAAATTTTAGAGGTTCAGGGGCCTGTCTTGCATTTTTTTTATATAGTTTCTGTTAGTTTAAATTTACACAGTTAGTCCTTGTTAGTTACGCAGTTAGTCCTTAGTTAATTGCATAATTAGTCCTTCGTTAGTTTAATTGTTAAGTCTAGTTAGTCCCTAGGTTAAGGGACTGCTTCTGTCAATTGATCAAACTTTGTGTTTTTTATTAAACTTTAAATTTTCCCCGCCTACCCTTATCTTTCTGTTTTGTCACTTTCGGCCCATGTGTTTTGGTTAAATTGGTTAGTTTAATAAAAATAGTTTTTATAAATAATAAATTAGGTTTTTAGTTTAATTACTTAAATTAGTTTAAAATTACTCATTAAAAATTAGGGCTTTTGATAAAATTAATTTTCTGCATTATTTCTTTTTATAAAAAGTATTTTTATATAATTTTTAGTTTAAGTTTTATATTTTTAAAAATTAATTTTCGAATTTAGTTTTTAATATTTCATTTTCAAAAATCAAATAAAAAGAAAAAAATAGAAAAATTAGTAAAAAATATTTTTCTTCGTTTTTATCAATTTAATTTCTATTTTTAGAATTTAATTTAGATTAAATAGTATTTAATTCATAAAAAATCCGAAAAGCCCTTAAAAAATATTTTTCTTTTTCCTAAAATTTTCTTTAGCATTAATTTAGGTTTAGGAATCTAGTTTTCATTTTTAAGATTTAAATTGCATTTGTTTTCTTAAATGTCGCATTTTATTTACTTTCGTAATTAGTTTAATTTGTTAATTAGTTGTTTAATTGTGCCTTTAATTTTAGTAGTATAATTAAATCAAAAATATCTCTTTTCTCATTCAAATCAATCATTCCGAACGAGATCGAGGTTTCCATTGCACGAGTCATTGGGGAAAACGACCCGGGTGATCATACTTGCCCGGTCTAATATACGTATTTTATATTATATTATATATATTTTTGAGAGTGAATTTTATCGAGGGTAACTTGGTAACTTTCTTAATTACTCTCGGGATTATATTTTTATGATATATTCTATAGTATAATAAACTGCAATCAGGAGGGCGGAACAACTCTTGTGTTCTTGGATGTGATCAGAATGATGCGAGCATTCAGAAGGAAATGCAAAAAAGGGTAAGTAATTAATAAAACACCCCCCTGTGATTTTTGAATTCTACATACATGTCTTATATATTTACCGTGTTTTATATGCATACAGGAAACTGTTAAATCTGTGGGAGATAAAAAACGACTAGATCAATCCGAAAGGATTATTCAAGTCAAGATTCCCAATACAAAGAAAATGTGTCGGTACTACCACAATTATATATTTCAACATGTTCATATATTCTTTTGTTTAATTAATTTCTGATACATACATGCAACAAATCATTTTTTTAGGCAATAAAGTGCAGACTGTGGCACTTAAAGAAAATAACTATTATTGCTGAGGGTACCGTATACAAGAGTGATGGGAAAATAATGCTTCATAACCACCCCCAACAGCTTTTCCCGCCCAAAACTCGATAAAACCCAAATCCCTTTTTCTCCCTTCCCCGTCTTTCCCTACAACCCTACCTCGTATTTTAACCAGTTCCACATCATTTTGTGCACGTGGCAATCTCTTATTGGTTCGAACACATCACCAATTGGATCCAACGGCTTTAATTCAAATGTATAAGATCCAACGGCTATAAAGGATTGAAGCTCTCATCCTCTTTTCACTCTTAACTATAAATAGGAGCTCTTAAATCGATTTTAGGGAGTTAGTGAGTTTTATTACAGTTTATTTTGTAATTTTCTCTTTTTAGATTT
>BQNB010016037.1:46149-63602 GCA_026074375.1 Tanacetum coccineum
AGACGATAAAGACAATGACAAAGGCTCAAAGTCTAGATCGCAAAGCATGAAGGAACAAACCTACAACAAAGAACAAAGAAAAAGACCAAGACCACATGAGCTTAAACGACAAAAGCAATCTCATTTATCTCATGAAAGAGTGTCATCAATGAACTAACTTCGGGGGAGATTGTTAGCCTCAAAATATTGAGCCGACAGGAAGTTCGTTCATTACGTGTACGAGTCTCGGTCATTTAATTAGTTAACGTTGTAATAGTATAATATCGGGAATCGGGCTCGATAGTTAATCTAATATTGTATATGTTTTGGGTTTAATCCCAAGCAAAACCCGAGCCCGGGTCCTAGTCAATTATCCCGAACGTTACTTAATGTGTCGGAGTATATAAGTAACTTTTCCTCTTTGGAAAAGTAAGTTGTTCATTTTCTAAATAATATCATTTTCTATATTCTCTTATCTCTCTCTCTCTCTTCTTTCTCTCTCTAGAACAACTCACCTCTCTTTCTCATTTCTAGTTCGATTCGTGATTGTTATATATGTTATGAAGTGTTAACGGGATCCTACAAAGTGAAACAACATTCTTGGTTATGTAGAAGTTGGACGATGTTTGTCAAGTGTAGTTAAACGCTAGCGCCTTGGTCAATTAGTCCCTTAAGACTATTGCGCCTTTAAAATTGTCTTCTAATTTGGAAGATAAAAGTGACCCTTGGAAGACGTGTTAAAGTGAATAAGCTGAAAATCCAGTTTGGATATTTTAAGGGATGCCTAAGCTCTTAAGCTTGAACTCTAGCTTATCAATACAACCCTCTTATGTTTATATGCACTTATCAATATATAGTAAAACTCTGTTGTTTACAATTATTTGTTGTTGTTAAGGCTCATAGATACTCAAATGACATGTCGATCGAGTTTGAGGAAAAAGAATGAAATTGTCAGGAGTACCGCCTTGGTTTTGATGTTGACATTAGATCTTCACAAACGGCCTAAAGTCAGTGTTGCACAGGTACTCCCATTTTTATGAATGAATAACTTTTTTTTGGAACGGCAATTTGTGGCTACATGGCCCCACTATGTGCAGAAAAATTTCAATTGGCAAATGCAAGAATTAAAGGAGCGACAGGAATCCAAGCTGCAGCGATACAAGAACAGTCATTTCTTTCACCTGATGAGAATACATGCTTGGTTAGGTATGTTACAACTTTGAAGTATTATTTTACTCTGTATATATTCCTTTTCGGCTTTTCCTTACTCTTCAATTCGTACTGTTGTTACAGGTAGGAAAAGCGCTCTTGAAATATTTATGCTTGATCGATCAACTTTATTTTTCGATTTTGGGGTATGATTTCATTATTTAACTATATCCTATGTTTTAAATTTAAACTGCAAATTTTGTCTTTCTACTTACAAGTCTTTTGAATTGTCAACTTTTTCCAGACTGTTGAGGCGAGAATGAGTGCATTTCAAGCTGTTGTTCATGCACGTCCTCCCCGTTTGAATAATATTTACCTGGGAACACAGGTTTTTTCTTCAAATTCTTTTTTTGCTAGAGTACTTTTAAAATGTGCTCCTCGGTCCCATGAAAATTGCAATGTTTTGACTGTGTCCCCGTTTAATGTCTAAAAGACCCTTTAACAGTAACATAGAAAGGAAATGTTTGCTGTATTCGGGTGTGTTTGGCTGACGTAATTTGAGCGAAATTGTTTTACTTTACTCAGTTATAGCTTAAAGCTTTAATCAATTTGTATGTTAGATTGCTGATTGGTGATTGTTTTTGTTAACAGTGAATTGAAAATGCGTTCAGGCAGCGGAGCCGTAACATGAGAAGGATTAGGAGCCCCATGGATCGCAAGATCCGTACTCGCCCCAATTCCTATCGTGATGCTTCTTACATGAGGTTTTTCATCAGGTTACAGGTTTCATCATCTATATTTGTTTATCTGTTATTTATGACTAAAGCCGTTTTTTTGTTGCTTAACGCAGTCGTGACAAATGCAATTAACAACCCGATGGTGCAATACTGGAGCATTATACCTGTAGACCATGTGTACCTTGCCAACACAGGTGACAACTTTTTGTAAGCAGCAGCACTAACTATTGTCGTACATCAAATTGTTTCCTAATTTTGGACTTTTTGGTTTAATGTTAACTGCAACGATCACCAGTGAATCATCCTTTTTTGTATGGAAACGCAAGGTAGGGAAACTATAAGCTTCTTTGACTCATTTTTTCCTTTTTTTACCGGGATATAGTGCGTGTCTCTTAAAGATTTCTAACCGTCATTTTGTTTCAAAATAGGCGGTCTTCAGCAGCTGCTACAGGTAGAAGGATGCGGCATTGTAATATCGAACCCATGGCTGCTGGAGATAGAATATATCCAAACTTTGTTTCGCCTTATAATTGGTCTGGCACTTTTGAAACCATTATTGGAAGTCATACATACAGTCCTATGGAACTTTCTTCTGTTGGCCAAGATTCTTCTTTTGTATTGAGCCACGATGGTGGGGGGGGGGGGGGAGTTTTATTAGATTTTGAGTCTTTGGCGGTGCTGATGCCTTCAACAAATGGAGGGATACAATCTGTGAATTTGTGTAATGATACACGCTCATTGTCATTCTACGCGCGCAAATATTTGTAGTGATAAAGTTGATAGCACGCTGGGTAATAATAACTGAGACTATTTCTATTACGATTCTCTATTGGTGCAATGTTGTTGCTTTTTTTAGCTTATTTCATTTTGTGTGTTCAAGCCAACAGTGTGCAGTCTTTGCTTCCCATAAGAGCAGAAAAACGTCAACAATCAGCGGCGTATAGACCTTGATGCACAAGGTAAGAGTAATGGTGATGATTTTTCTTTTATTATGTTTTCCTGATGCACTATGGGGTTGCAAACTCTTTTAATAATTTTATGGCTCATGTTACTGACTAAATAGAACGCACTGTCTGAATTTTGGTTCACGCAGACCAGTCACGCACAGACTTTGCCGCCAACAAGAGGCGACAGTCTGATGTCCAACGGCAGTATGGGAAATGACGTGCTACAGACCAACGTGTGTACTGGGCCGGCTAGCCGTAACAGAGGATATCGAGTCCAGCAATGCCCCACCTAAAGGTTAGCAACTCCATTGAATATTTATTTCTCTATGACCTTATGTGTAGTCATTTCGTTTTTGAATTAATCTTTTTCATAATGGTTTTTTCAGTGTATCTCATTATATAAGACATAGGTGATTTCCATGGCCATAGGAACGGGTGAAATTCCAAAGCGAGATTTTGGTATGGGGAACGTCTTAAGGGATATTCTAAGGATCGGCAAGTCCGTTACCATAAACGCTCTTCAGGAGGAAAAGTTGTTTTGGGAGATGAACGAGAGCCTCCCGACTATATCAAACAACTCTTCGGATACCACCATTTTTTGGAGAATATAAGCTTGGTCATCCCTATAAGGTAAAGCTATCTATGATGGTTTGAAACCGAATCCTAAATATATGAATGATTATTAGTCCAAGTTGTTCGACATTAAAACTATTCTGATGAAGGGGCTATTAAGTTTGCATATATCTCTATTAATTTATGCTCTATTTCTTAGTAGCCAAGTCAGGTTCTTAGTTACGTTTGATTTCAGTTGGTATCTTTTGAAGTGTAATTTATGTTGTATTGGGTCTTAATCAAATATTTCCAGGTCTGTCTTTTGCTGTTTATTAAGAGTTAATACACTTTATTTGCATCATCGACATTATATAATCATGTCTTTCGGGTGTACAAAGAAGTAGTAGCTTTAAACTTGGATTCCCTCCATACACCCAATAAGAATTTTAAGTTCTGCTCTGATCAGATGGTTTGCTTGCTTGTCTAATTTTCGAGAAAACTATTACTTAAACTATACACAGCTTTCGTTTTCTAGAGATGTGCTTTACACGGGATGTTGCTATTAGACCTTGATAAATTCTATAGAGAAGTTGTGACTCACTGTAGATCAAGGAAAGAATGGTTAAGGTAAGTCACAAACTTAACACCTGTTAACATAACGTTCATATATATAAACATGTGACTAATTACCATGTCTATTATAAATAGATTGGAGCTTGATCTCAAATGCTTGGGTAAATCAAGACTGGATAGGGAGGAGATGCTTGCAACCGTTGAACGCTTAAACGACAAGTTTGAAGCTCCTTATCGATTCTTATAGGTTTCTCTGTATAGGTATGCAAGAAAACATATTTTTTTGAAATTTTACTAAATTCTAGAGGTGGCAAGGTTGGGTGGGTTGGTAAGGGATCAAAACAGGTTTGGGATAAGAACTTAAGACGGGTTAAATTGACACCAAACACTTTTTCTATCTATCTTTAGAAAACTTTATGACGTATAACGTGTTAACTATGATTCTCTATCTGACCAATTTGATATGTTCCTTTTTTAGCAAAAAAAAAATAAATTTTACCCGTTCGATAAAACACAATCGAAATCGACCCATTCAGCACGTTTTGGATTTCCTTCTCCATTTTTGTATCTTGGTTAGACAAGACCGACTTCTTGGGTCTACAACATCTATTTTGAAGTTTATAATTGATGGACCTTTTATATTCCGGAAAAAAAGAAAGTATTTGACAAACGGATAAATGTTACTACTGTTGAAGTTTGTACGAACTTCATATCAATTTGAATTCCGGAAAGTAGAAGGTCTAACTTTCAAAGTCATCTTTGACCTTATTTTCCCTGGATAATAGACCTTTATTTTTGAGTAAATTGCATAAATCGTCCTTAAAGTTTGGCCAAATTGCATGTTTCGTCCCAAACGTTACGAAAGTGCAAGGATCGTCCCTGTGGGAAACCTTTGATGCAAGTATCGTCCCCAGGGACGATACTTGCATCAAAGGTTTCCCTAAAGGTCTCCCCACAGGGATGTTGATGCCTTCAACAAATGGAGGGATACAATGTGTGAATTTGTGTAATGATACACGCTCATTGTCATTCTACGCGCGCAAATATTTGTAGTGATAAAGTTGATAGCACGCTGGGTAATAATAACTGAGACTATTTCTATTACGATTCTCTATTGGTGCAATGTTGTTGCTTTTTTTAGCTTATTTCATTTTGTGTGTTCAGGCCAACAGTGTGCAGTCTTTGCTTCCCATAAGAGCAGAAAAACGTCAACAATCAGCGGCGTATAGACCTTGATGCACAAGGTAAGAGTAGTGGTGATGATTTTTCTTTTATTATGTTTTCCTGATGCACTATGGTTGCCCTCTTTTAATTATTTTTATGCTCATGTTACTGACTATCGTACGCCTGTCTGAATTTTGGTTCACGCAGACCAGTCACGCACAGACTTTGCCGCCAACAAGAGGCGACAGTCTGGTGTCCAACGGCAGTATGGGAAACGACGTGCTACAGACCAACGTGTGTACTGGGCCGGCTAGCCGTAACAGAGGATATCGAGTCCAGCAATGCCCCACCTAAAGGTTAGCAACTCCACTGAATATTTATTTCTCTATGACCTTATGTGTAGTCATTTCGCTTTTGAATTAATCTTTTTCATAAATGGTTGTTTGCAGGTGTATCCTCATTATATATGGACATAGGTGATTGCCAATGGCCATGTGAAATTCCAAAGCGAGATTTTGGTATGGGGAACGTCTTAAGGGATATTCTAAGGATCGGCAAGTCCGTTACCATAAACGCTCTTCAGGAGGAAAAGTTGTTTTGGGAGATGAACGAGAGCCTCCCGACTATATCAAACAACTCTTCGGAGACCGCCATTTTTTGGAGAATATAAGCTTGGTCATCCCTATAAGGTAAAGCTATCTATGATGGTTTGAAACCGAATCCTAAATATATGAATGATTATTAGTCCAAGTTGTTCGACATTAAAACTATTCTGATGAAGGGGCTATTAAGTTTGCATATATCTCTATTAATTTATGCTCTATTTCTTAGTAGCCAAGTCAGGTTCTTAGTTACGTTTGATTTCAGTTGGTATCTTTTGAAGTGTAATTTATGTTGTATTGGGTCTTAATCAAATATTTCCAGGTCTGTCTTTTGCTGTTTATTAAGAGTTAATACACTTTATTTGCATCATCGACATTATATAATCATGTCTTTCGGGTGTACAAAGAAGTAGTAGCTTTAAACTTGGATTCCCTCCATACACCCAATAAGAATTTTAAGTTCTGCTTTGATCAGATGGTTTGCTTGCTTGCCTAATTTCCGAGAAAACTATTACTTAAACTATACACAGCTTTCGTTTTCTAGAGATGTGCTTTACACGGGATGTTGCTATTAGACCTTGATAAATTCTACAGAGAAGTTGTGACTCACTGTAGATCAAGGAAAGAATGGTTAAGGTAAGTCACAAACTTAACACCTGTTAACATAACGTTCATATATATAAACATGTGACTAATTACCATGTCTATTATAAATAGTTTGGAGCTTGATCTCAAATGCTTGGGTAAATCAAGACTGGATAGGGAGGAGATGCTTGCAACCGTTGAACGCTTAAAACGACAAGTTTGAAGCTCCTTATCGATTCTTATAGGTTTCTCTGTATAGGTATGCAAGAAAACATATTTTTTTGAAATTTCACTAAATTCTAGAGGTGGCAAGGTTGGGTGGGTTGGTAAGGGATCAAAACAAGTTTGGGATAAGAACTTAAGACGGGTTAAATTGACACCAAACACTTTTTCTATCTATCTTTAGAAAACTTTAAAAAAAAAGAAGACGGTAATAACGTTACCTATGATCTCTTAACTGACTGATTTGATATGTTTCCTAAAAATAAATAAATTTTACCCGTTTGATAAAACACAATCGAAATTGACCCATTCAGCACGTTTTGGATTTCCTTCTCCATTTTTGTATCTTGGTTAGACAAGACCGACTTCTTGGGTCTACAACATCTATTTTGAAGTTTATAATTGATGGACCTTTTATATTCCGGAAAAAAAGAAAGTATTTGACAAACGGATAAATGTTACTACTGTTGAAGTTTGTACGAACTTCATATCAATTTGAATTCCGGAAAGTAGAAGGTCTAACTTTCAAAGTCATCTTTGACCTTATTTTCCCTGGATAATAGACCTTTATTTTTGAGTAAATTGCATAAATCGTCCTTAAAGTTTGGCCAAATTGCATGTTTCGTCCCAAACGTTACGAAAGTGCAAGGATCGTCCCTGTGGGAAACATTAGGTGCAAGTATCGTCCCCAGGGATTTATTTTTTGTAAATTTGCAGGTAAAAGTTCCTTTCTCATCTCAAGATTTGTGGTTGCATTTTGGCAGAGTTTGACTACGCGATTCACAAGCAAGAATACCTCTTTTACATTGAAAGATTTTAGTTTGTTTAAAGATACTTTTGGCCTGATGGAATATATATCTTTCTGTTCAAATATTTGGGAGCAAAATGTAGTAAAGACTATCGAGTGTGCAAACTTACAACATTTATTAACACATTGTTTTCTTAATTGTATGGTTATGTTTGCTAATGTTATTGAATATGTTTGGTTTGTGAAAATCGGAAGTTGTTTGGTTAGTCGTTACAAAATATGTGGAAGAATATATGAATACCGTTAACCTAACGCCCCGCAGCGGAGCGCGGGCTTATATCCTCGTTTTCAAACAACTGAAAATGAAAATGTGAACACTTAAAATATGCCATAAGGAGTATGTTTCAGACCATATAGCAACTTGCGGAAATATTTTGCTCACGTACTTAGTATGCTTCAATTCTTATTGTTAGAAGTATATGTATCCCAGTTGTATTTAGGTTCTAATTCACAGTTATATGTTTTTTTTGAACGGCTCACAGTTGTTATATGTAGTAATAATAAGAGATGGACCCAAGATTTGTAAGAGGGTGTTGCACTAATTTTTTTTTAATGATTATGAGTACTAAAGTTGTCCCGCAAAGAATTTATTAGGTAAAATTGAAGGTTGCACGTGCCAGAGAAAAACATATATTTTATTAAAAAATTACACTTCGTAACCTAAAATAGGGCGTGGCCCGTGTCACATCCGGCTCTCATGCGAGTCCGTCCCTGATAAGAGCAGTTTTTCTCAAGAAACAACAAGGAAGAATCCGGGTAAGCGATTTGTAACATGCTCAAAATGCAATGTTTATGATTTTTTGAATGATGATCTTCCAAGTGAATACTACAAAGAGTTGTTGTATGAGATGTTTTTGTGATAACCCGTAACTTTTCCGAATTTTAGTATTTTTAAAATACTATAATTATATATCTGGGTCTTTCGATCTTGTCAGTTCTCTTAGAGAAAACTGAAAAGTTGACATTGGTTGACTTCTTTTGCGTAAAACGGTTACGGTTTAACCGGGTATTGAGAGTCTTGATTTTATTAAATGAATCATTTTTGATTCATTTTATCTGTATCGAAGTATTTATGTTATCGTTTTAACGATTTCTGGGAAGATTTCTCGCGTTCAGCGAAAAGCGTCACGCAACGCATACCAACACGACAGTAAATTTAAGTACATCTAGTTATGTGGAGTGAGCTTACTAAACTTATTTTGAATAAGTTATTTAAGATTTCTATTAGCGGTTGTCTTAAAATGATAATCTTAGAACTACGTCCAGAAACTAGTCAGGGAAACGAAAAACTGCGCGAGTTTAGCAACTAATTAAGCACATGACTAAAAATCTATATTTGGTCGACCTTAAGACATCTTGACACGTTTTAGTATGATGTGAGTCATTTCGTGGACGAATGTAACCTTTGTCCTTTTCTGAGATTTGAATGTTCTAATTTAGTCCTTTGACTATCTGACTTTTGTCAGTTTCGATTAGAACAAGTACCGTGTTGACGGTGGCGAATCAATGTATCGTGAGTTTTTCGTGTGTATGTTGCTCGTGTTAATCCTTTTTAGAGGATTTCATCTATGTTGAATGTGTTTCGGGAGGTTCGTCTCGTAAATAGCTTGAAATACCGAAAAACGAGTCCCGACACGTCCGTTAATGTTCAAAACGAATTTTGGGAAGTTTAACTGTGAAGTATGTCGTGTAAATAATCGAGATTCATGGAAAAGTATTTTTGGGTTCATTAAAAATACTAAGAAACTTTGGGTAACATTTTAGATCGGTGAAACTTGAGTCTTAAGCAAACCCGACACAAAACGAAGACTCCCGAGGCCCCCTAGGATACTATGACCTGTCAAGACAAGGGGGAACAAGATGACTAGTTTTTAGTTAGTATGTCCCAAGCCTAGTACTATAACATTTGTCTTGGCTCATTACACACCTTGTGCATGATTTTGAAAATCATTTTTTATTCTCTCTTTGCTCTCTTGCTCGTCCGATCCTAACATACACACACACATAAAATTGATGCAACTTGATCAAGATCATTTAAACAACGTTTGGGTTGTCGGATCGTGTCTTAGCTCGCTTTCAAAATCCTCTTTGTAAGTCTTATAAATTTTAATTTAACTTGTACTTTTAAATGTCTAATGATGCGTAGAAGCTAGTTGTATGGTGCGTTTTCTAAAAATTTAACACGAAAAATTTGTGAAAACCCATTTAGGGTGCGTTTGGGGTTCGAACTAGGGAAACAAAGGGAACAAGGTTTATCATTTTTATGTCGTGGTTGTGATGATCGAGAAACATCTATTTACTATTTAGCTTATTTTGGTTAGTAGTTTATTTGGCTTATTTATAAGCACTATGTGACTTATTTTTGGCTTATGTTGGTTCGAAAACCACAAGGACAAGGCAACAAGTATTTTTGGTTGATTACCTCTTGTGTCATATTTTTGTGAGCTTATTTTGATGATCTATTGTGATATCTAAAGAAATACGTAGCTTATTAGCTTATTTAAAACCTTAATATACTTGTTTGGAGCGTAAAAGGGCTCACGGCCCAAGAAGCCCAATAAGTTGATAAGTGTAGATTACACATATCTATTTATGCTTAAAAAGGCCCAAATAAACCCAAAACGGATCAAAAATGGCAAAAATGTGCTTGTATCTGAGTTTTATGTGTGCAGGTATGGATATGTCAAATATCACAAGAAATCAGTCAAAAACGAACATGAGAACGGATGAGTTTTAACGGACTTTTGGAAGGCGAACATACTTATATAAATGAATAAGAGAGAGAGCGTTTGGGGAGAGAGAGTTTTGATAAAAACGTCGCGAATATGGATTTTTGGAATTTTGTCGGAAAATGGTGAACTTGGGAAAAAGTGTCGAAATTGAGGTTTGAAACCTTGGAAAACGTTGTATAAACGAACGGGTCATGCCGAATTTTCGAAAAAAAAAATTCTATACTTAGATTTTTACTCAAAACTTACTTTTACGACAAAATAATAAAATATTATTATTTTAATAAGTCGACTAAAAGACAAAAAATATATATTTTATAAATATAAAATATGAAACTTCTCTAAGTTATTTTATGTAAATAAACGTTAATTTTCTATAAGCTATACAATTAATTAAGATAACTAAGGTTACCGAATGAATTTACCGAAGTATATTTTGGATGTCTACTATTTAGTTATCTTATATTACTTATCTATTTTACTTACATAGTATAAGTATAGTGTACGAGAGTATAAATTGGAGAATGTTTTCTTGAAGTTAAGTCGTCAACCATCACACAACTAATAACGTTAAGGGTGACCGTACAACGCATCTGACCTCTATGCATCAGTCTAGGAAACATCTTTTGAAAAGTATATCTGAAAAGGACATTAATTGGACTAGGTCGTGTTCGGACGTCGTTGCATTTGCCTGTTTGATCTTGATCTTGCTTGTCGCCTTGTTGAGGTGAGTACTCGTAGCCCCACTTTTTAAATCTTTTCTGTTGGGAGAAAATGATACTCAAATGTGTTTTGAACTGATTTTCTGAACTGTGCAAAAGTTGATTTGTTTTTGAGACAATGTTATGTGCTTATGACTGCTATATGAATGACTTGAGTTTTGGTAGAATATGATGTGTGAAACTTTCTATGTAGATCATTTAAATATGATGTGTGAAACTTTCCGTGTGGATCGTTTATAGCATGGACTTGCTATGGTTTGAAATGATATGTGATATACCGCCCTATATATAGCTCCAGCTGGTAGCCTTTTGGTGTGTGCGAATTGAGAATTGAGGACATTGCGTGGCAATGGTCCTTATGGATATGATTTGATAGCATGGAGTTGCTATGTTTTAAATGGAATGTGTTGCATGTATTCACTGTCATATTGTACAATTGTCCACTACTTGAAATATTGGCACAACGACTGGGTTTTTTTTCAAACCTACGAGCTCACCAACATTATGTTGACGTTTTTGAGTATCATTTTCAGGTGGGTTGCGAACCAAGGTAAATCGGGAGAAATGGGGACTAGAGACGTATATACGTGGGGTGTTACCTGGAGACTTGTATATTTTAGATCAAAAATGTAAACTGGTGAATTATTGTAAAGCTTGATTTTTTGTAAACTTTGTATGGTGTGATCTTGTAACTTGTACGATGAAACTACATCGTCGCATCCCGTGTTTCTGCCGTTGTCGGGGTGTGAGTTTCAAAAGCGCAAACAATTGAAGAAGCATATGGATTATGAACAAGTGATTGATGTTCTTGCTATGGACAAGTTAATGCTGGAAGAAGAGTTGAGAGCTGCAAAGTTAAAGCTAAAATTATATGATAGGTTGTTTTCATCATGTTAGGATCTTTCTCAGTGGTTTGTGTTGGATTTGGTATGCTAATAGCTAAGTAATGTGATGATTTAGGTGTTATGTTAGTAATGTAATCGTTTAGGTGTTATGTTTGTAATGTTAGGATTTTTGTTAATGTATAACATTATGAATGTTTGTAATGTTAACTTTTATGTTGTTAATGCTTAAGTGTTATGTTTGAAATGCAAATGGTTAAGTTTGAATGCAAATAGTATGGAAATGCAGAATGGTTAAGTTTTAGCTGCAAATGGTTAACTTTGGTTGCTGCACGTGCAAGCAAATGGGTAAGCAACTTGCAAATGCTTGCAAGCAAATGGGTAAGCAACCTGTAAATGCTTACAAGCAAATAGGTATGCAAATGCTTGCTGCAAATGCAAAGCAAATGCTTGCTGCAAATGCAAGTGCACTGCAAATGCAAGTGCACTGCAAATGCAAACTGCAAATGCAAGCTGAAAATGCTTGCTGCAAATGCAAGTTGCAAATAGGCTTGCAGCAAAGCAAATGCACCGCAAATGCATCCTGAAAATGCATCCTACAAATGCAAGCTAGCCCATTTTATAAAATAAAAACGCAACTATAACCAAACTGGAGTTTTTGAAAAACCTTGAACATGACGAAAGTTAACTAGCCCGAGCAGTTCATAGTTTTTCCTAAATTACGTATAACCTGATCAACTATGCCTAATTCGCAAAGGACTATGAAATGATAGGGGTAGTTTTCTTAAGCTATGTTAGGGGAAGGGGATGGAACATATGAAGTCTAAGACCACTTGAAAATGAATTGACCTTGAGCGTACATATTGCATAATATGTACTTTCGCGTAGTAATGTGGTATGAGAATGCTTGCGAGCATTGAGGTCTAGATTTTCATTGATTGTCTAGTGTTTGCCATGCTGCCTTATTTGTATTGCATGATGCCCTGAGAGCCTTGGTAGATATGTTGTTGGTAGCGATGTTGACTAAGGGTGTGTCTTTGGTAGCTATGTTGTTGTATTGTATGATGCCCTGAGGCGCTTGTT
Organism: Tanacetum coccineum; assembly: GCA_026074375.1. Taxonomy (NCBI): domain Eukaryota; kingdom Viridiplantae; phylum Streptophyta; class Magnoliopsida; order Asterales; family Asteraceae; genus Tanacetum; species Tanacetum coccineum. Next base: position 58,844 of record BQNB010016037.1, read on the forward strand.
CTGTATCGAACCTTGTTGGTGCTTGTTTGCCGTTCGTACCTCTTCGATATATTTGATATATATATATATATATACGTATATATGGTTACGAACACCTAATTTCAAACGTTATGTTTATTACTATATGTAAGCAGAGTTATGCTGATAATTTGAGTAATGATATTTTATAGGAGTACTTATACCCTCTATCGTGTTATCACAGGTCATGTCTACCCCAACTCACTTTGATTCAGAGATTTTCTAATAGACCGACTGAGCTCAGAGCTCCCGAGTGCCTATCCCATTATGTGATGATCCTATTAGGGCAGTTAGGCAGTCACATTTAGTTGATACGGACATTGAGTTCGGACCCCTTGAGGATCTTAGGGAGATAGAGATTCCCCAGCTACTACCTAGTGCACCATCACTCGTTCCACCATTAGATGATCCTTACTTGATAGTTAGACAGACTCATACACCTGCCACTATAGACACTAAGTCTAAGCCAGAGGAGGCTCCCTCAAAGACAGAGGAGTTTGAGGCTTCTGAGCCATCGGATGCTAGGATCACCTCATCACACTCCACAGCTCCATCAGATTCCACTACACCGTTATCCCCTGATCACCCACTTGCTCAGACATCACCTGCCCCGACCTGAGCTTCATACTACCGTAGTACCGCACGTATGGCCGTGCATACTCAGCCGACCTTATCCCCGGGCATGTCAGCCCGAATAGCGGAGGCAGCTGCTTTGTCTCCCTCTTCATTTCGTAAGAGGTATAGATCCTCTTACGAGACACCATGTTGGGAATTAAGGGCCTCTACAAATTTAATACTGCTGAATCAACTTAGTACTGCTCAGATTATAACTACCAGTATTAACTGGTTAGTACTGCCAGAAGAAAGTTAGTACTGTTAGTACTAAACTTAATACTGCTGGAGGACTTTGTACTACTGAATGAAGATTACAACTGCTAGAAGAAGATAAAGACGTGTGAAGTGATATGTATGGGCTGGTTCAATGTATATCCTATATAGTTAGAAGATATCTTGATATCTTATAGAAGTTTAGAAGATTTGTAGTTATCTTGTAAAGGACTCCTTGGTTTATAAAAGGAGATCCTAGGTTATGGTTTAGTATAACACATCAATGAGTCTCTCTTTGTATTTATAGCTTCAAGGTTGTAAACCCTAATACTAGACAGAGTACTCGTATTATTTATCATAATAATATTGAAGCTTTTTGGTTATATTCATTGTTCATTCATTCTAATGCATTACAGTTTACTATTACATAGATATTCTTCTAAGTATTAAAGAGTAGATTCCGCATACTCTTTAGTATCAACAAAGTTTCTAGCATAGTTGTCTTGAATCTATTCAATACAACTAATTCTTTTTACAAGGTTTGCAAGATCTAGTTGGGATCAACAAGTGGTATCAGAGGCTTGTGTTATGAAACTTTGATCTAGAAGAAACAATTAAGAAGAACTCTTTTTACAAAAGAGATGGATCTAGAAACTACACAAACCAATGCTGCTGCAAAACTGCCACTTCTCAAGCAAGGTGAATATAAGATGTGGAGACTCAGAATAGAACAATACTTTTAAATTCAAGACTATGCTCTATGGGATGTCATAGAGAATGGCAACTCTTTCAAACCAACAGCACTAAGAACAACAAATGCTGATTGTACTTCTACTTCAATGATACCAGGTGCTGTTACTACTGAAGAGAAGACCCAAAAGAAGAATGATGTAAAAGCCAGAAGTATGTTGCTAATGGCACTTCCAAATGAGCATCTACTGACATGTAAACAATACAAGAATGCCAAGACTTTTTTTGATGCCATACAAACAAGATTTGGTGGCAATGATGCCACAAAGAAGACTCAAAAGACACTTCTAAAACAGAGGTATGAGAACTTCAACTCTCCAAGCACAGAGTCACTTGATTCTATCTTTAATAGGCTTTAGAAAATTGTAAGTCAGTTAGCCATCTTTGGTGAAAACATTTCTCAAGAAGATCTTAATTTAAAGTTCTTGAGAAGTCTGCCTTCTGAATGGAATACTCATGTTGTGGTCTGGAGGAATAAACCAGATCTTGACACAATGAGCTTTGATGCTCTCTACAAAAATTTCAAGATTGTTGAACAAGAGGTCAAAAGAACTGCAACATCAAGCACAAGCTCAAGCTCTCAAAATATGGCATTTGTTTCATCTCCTAGCAGTATCAATAAAGTTAATACTACTAATGTTCAAGTTAGTACTGCTAAATCTTCAGTTAGTACTGATAGTACTCTTGATAGTACTGCTAACTTGAGTGATGCCACTGTCTATGCTTTTCTGGCCAATCAACCAAATGGGTCTCAACTTGTACATGAAGACCTAGAACAAATCCATAAAGATGATCTTAAAGAAATGGATTTGAAGTGGCAATTGGCATTACTAAGTATGAGAGCAAGGAGGTATTACCAGAGAACTGGGAAGAAGATCACTATTAATAGAAGTGATACTGCAGGATATGACAAGTCCAAGGTAGAATGTTTCAACAGTCATAAGATGGGACATTTTACAAGGGAATGCATAAGTCCTAGGAATCAAGAAAGCAGGCCTAGGAATCATGATAATGGGAACAAGAATCAAGATAGCTCAAGAAGGACTGTGAATGTGGAAGAAACTTCTTCCAAAGTAATGGTGGCTATTTATGGAGCTAGTTTTTATTGGAGCTTTATGGCAGAAGAGGAAGTGACTACAAACATGGCACTTATGGCTTTCTCAGACTCTGAGGTATACAATGACAAAACTTGCTCTAACACCTGTCTTAAAAGCTTTGAAACTCTTAAAACTCAACTTGATAATTTAAGAGTAGAATTTAATAAATCTGAGTTTAATCTAGCTACTTATAAAAGAGGGTTAGCATCTGTAGAAGAACAACTTGTCTTTTACAAGAAAATCATTGCTCTTAAAAGTGAGATAGAGAAGCTTAAGAAAGAAAAAGAGTGTAATCAGATTAAAATTGACAAGTTTGAAAATGCTTCTAAATGCTTAGACAAATTAATAGGGAGCCAAATATCTGATAACAATAGAAAAGGTGTGGGGTATAATGCTGTTCCACCTCCACCTACAGGCTTATTTACACCCCCAACTATTGATTTGTCCAACTCTGGTCTTGAGGAGTTCCAACAACCTGAGTTTAAAGGCTATGGACCTAAGGCCAGTAGAGTGTCTGTGTAGATACCTCTAATGAGGTTAAGAAAACTCCTGATACCCCATTGGTTAAGGAGTTGGTGTTAGAGAAAGAGAAGCAAACTATTTTTCCTACTAAAATAGAATTTGTTAAACAACAAGACAAAACAGCTAGGAAACCAGTTAAGTATGCAGAGATGTACAGATTACAAAAACCTAGGGGAAATCAAAAAAATTGGAATAATCTTAAATCCCAACAACTAGGTAGTGATTTTGTGATGTATAACAAAGCATGTTTTGTTTGTGGGAGTTTTGATCATGTTCAAGCTCATTGTAAATACCATCAAAGGGAAAGGATGGTATATGGTAATAATTATAACAGGGTGAACTACAACTATACTACCAACATGACTCATCCTAATGCTCAAAGGAACATAGTTCCAAGAGTAGTTTTAATGAAAACTGGCCTAAAACCTTTTAATACTACCAGGACAGTTAATACTGCTCTTCCCAAATCTACAGTTTTTGGTGCTAAACCAATGTCATGTTTTTCAAAATCAGCACAATCAACTATAAAAAGGCCCTATCAATTAAAAACAGTATTAACTAACAACAATTTTAGCCAAAAAGTTAATACTGCCAAGGCACACGCAGTTAATACTGCTAGGCCAAAAGTAGTTAATACTGCTAGGCCAAATTCTGCAGTTGTTAATACTGTTAAGGCTAATCAGCCAAATGCTGTTAAGGCCTCAACATGTTGGGTTTGGAGACATACCAAACTTGATAGTGCATCAATTACTTTGAAGAAACATAATTATATTGATGCACGAGGCAAATCCAAGTCAGTAATGGCTTGGGTTCCCAAAGGAAACTAAATTCCTTATTTTTATGTGAAGGGCAATCCAGCAACTGACGATCAAGGCTATGTGGATAGTGGATGCTCTAGGCACATTAGTACTATTAGTCTTGTCAATTAGTACTGCTAGTTATACTTAAGACTGCTTGTTAAAACTGTTAGTCATAATTAATACTGTCAAGAAGAAAATACGTTGGATTGTGTATTTTTTTTGGACTAACATTTACAAGATAAGCAAATTGAGTACCTGATGTTGAATGCTTCACCTCTGAAGTATTGTTTGAGGGGAGGCTACTTATGTCAATATGCAGTCAAGCATGGATAGAAGGACATGTAACATCAAAAGTGTGTTAAAAAGAATAAAAAAACATCTAGGATTGTCAAAAGAGGTCGGGATACCAAGATAACTCAGTCTAGTGGTCCCCCTGTAAAGGTTGGTGATAAGGCTGTCCATAAGGAGTTGGGTGACAGAATGGAAAGGGTTGCCACTTCTGCTTCTAGCTTAAAAGCAAAGCAGGACAGTGGTAACATCAATAGGACCCAATCTATGGCAACACTTAGTGAGCCAAGTCCTTAGGGAACTGGTTCAGGTAGTGGTCGCAGGTGCCAAGATACCATATTGGGGGGTGTAAATGCTTAAACTAGGTTTGAGACTACATCAAAATAGTCCAATGATCCACCTCTCTCAAGAGTTAACATACTTGGAAGTGGGGAGGACACTATGAAACTTATGGAA